>JAGFPH010010570.1:15549-39309 GCA_018207615.1 Philaenus spumarius | reverse complement strand
GTATTAAGTCTATTACACGTGTACAAAATCTACGAAAAAATACATATTACACAGTTTTAAATTTCGTGTATACAAATTAGCAGATTTTCTGAGATTTTTTCTAGCAAATCCCTTAGCCGTTGTATTGTATCAAAGCTCTGCTTTATTGATGTCTTTCATTAGAGCCAACGTGTTTTCATAATATCTAAACTCATCAGTCTACAAAGTGCACAAACTACAAGAATAACTACAAACCAAATACAAGTGTACCACTTAAAATATTTTAAATAAATATGTAAGTATAAGCCAGTTCTGGTTTTAATGAACTCATATCGTAATTAAAGCCAAAATTTAATAGCCCAAGGCTCACTGAATTATTTCTTCTAGATCCCTGAACAAATTATAATTATGCTTTATATATTGTAATAAATCGCGCTGTAGTTAAACACAAATATAAAATTGTAATATTTTGCGTTACATGATAATCTATCAATCTAAACAAATATGCCCTCTACTTTCACTACATTATATGGTTATCACCTATAATAGCGTACTACCTCCCTATAATAGCGTAGTGGTAGGTATCTAGCATACTACCATTTTTCTTTGCCAAACTATGCTAAGAACGCTTTGAGTCAACTGTATGACACGATCAGGAAAAAGCGTATGCATCATTATAGTGTTTGTAACACGCAACTTTTTCTCATGCGTTAACCCTACAACTGGCAGTGTTAAAGCTAAAATTTTCCAGCCCGGTTTTTAGCGTTTTGCAAGCATATTTTTAAAATTCGCCAAAAAATAGTAAATGAACCCCAATCCAAAAGTGTTCAATAGCTATTTTATAGAAGAAACTTGAAAAAAAATCAAATATGCCACTAAAACTTAGTTTCTTTTGAAATTGTAAAAGTTATTAGCTTAAAAAGCAAAAAATGTTCAGAAACGGAAGGGAAAAAACAAATTTATTCCTACATAAAAAATAGTAAAACATTTTTGTAATTTTTTTCACAATTCACAAAAGTTGTATAATTTAGTTATAAATAGAAATATGCAAAAATATAATTCAATTTCACAATTATTTTGTTCAAAATAACACTTTGAACGTGTTTACTACATAACCTGCAAATCATGACTAATTTCAAAGTGACTAAGCCTATACATTTTTTACTTCAAACAATGTTTTTTTTTTAAACAAAAAATTCGAGAATGAAATGTAGAATCGAAAAGAATTCTACCCAGTTTCAAATAACTTTACATTTTGTAATGAAAAATGAAAAATATCAAATTGGCAGTTAACCTAAAACCTTATTTCTAGGCTATTTTATTTCTTCACTTACCGTTTTATTAGAACACTGTTATAAGCCTAATTTTACTCAAACACAATCTACACTTATTTATTTATAACTTAACACAATATAACACTATTTTATAAACTATAAACACTTTCAATTCACTAAAATATGAAGATGAATAAAACTTACAGTGAACGCTTTGAGATCTGAGTGTAAAATGGTTATTTGGTTATAGAACGCTTCATTTACATCACCTCTGTGCCAACTGAATAGTACCTAAATTATTTGAACTGAACATAGAATAAAGCGTGAGATTTTTTCTTTAAAACCGTATATTAAACATCTTATGAATAAATCGATTTCTGATAGTAAAAATCGATTTACAAAATGCTTGCTTATTGGCCGAATCGTATGTATAAATATACGTTTTACGAAAAAGTTTTAAATACAAAAGTTAAAGGGTAATCCATTTCCTTTCCAATGGTGCCGGTTTTATTACGATTGCATGATTTTAAGTGTATTAATTAATCGAAAATACAAATGTATGCAAATTCTCGCTAATTGTCGAAATGGCTGCATCTTGCGCCTGAGAGAACGTCACTTTGGGCAGTCTGGCACTGTGAGGGTAATCAAGTACAGTTTACAACAAATTCGACATAACATTATTTAAGATTCAAAATGTTTACGGTTCTGTGTTACTATTATTAAGATGAATTTTATATCTATTATTGCTTTTGCTCTTAACGTCTGAATTTTTCTTACTTTGAATTCACGTAATATGCATATGAAAATCATATTTTATAAAATTATGTAAACTAAATTTAATCTTACGTTTTATCCATAGGTTGTATTTAAGGAAATATCAAGGGTGACACATATTTCTCCATTATTAAGAGTTACCACACACAATATTTTTAATACTTGAACTTCACATCCATTTAGAAAAAAACAAAAACGTAGTTATAAAGACTTTAAATATGTAATCATATAATAACACTGTTAGAGCATTAGTTGTAACATTACAAGTTCGCTAGTCAACTATAGGTAATAAAACTCCGAAACCGTTAAATAAGACATAAGGATGTTGAAAGCGAAAGTTCAAATTAATGTAGACTGGCAAGGTACGTAATGTAGTCAATTGGACAACAAATATTTTGTTTAGACATTACCTAAAGGATGAAAAACTAACTATTTTCTTACTATAGCTACTAAATATACTAAAATTAGAATACAATTTAAGTACATACCTTGAACACCTTAATCTCTTACCTCTTGAAAACTTGCTACATTTTGAATTGGGATAATATTATTATATTAAATTTATTCAAATGTATCAAATAAAAAAATACTGTATATATTACTAAGTTTGAGTATAACATTGTGCAAGGTCAACTAATTGTTTCACATATGGTTGATATTGAAAAACCGCCATTATGGTGAAAAACCGCCGAAAGAAACCGTTTCAAGCCAAATGTAAAGTACTTTAAATCAAGTAACATATTCAATGCTTTTTCTAATGTTTAAATAAATCTTTATTTTAAAATTAATTGAAATAGTTAATGTTTAATATCAGCATAAAAACAATAAAAGAGTTACATATTTACTTAAATGTCATTGAAATACAAAATGTCTATAACAACTTTTACTTTGTGTAAAAATTTAAATCTAATCCACTTAAATAAATACAAAATATAAAACGTTGGGTTTTCCAAAATTTAATAATAAATATGTTTGTATGTACATGATGAACGTAAATCCTGATAGAAAATAACTCAAACGTCATAAAATAGTTTTTACAATAAAATATGTTTAAGCATAATTAGATTTATATTTTAGTTTTTAAAGTGAACATTCTAAGAAAGGAATATTTATAATTTTCTAAGCAAAATAACTTTGTAAAATTTATAGTTTACACAGAAATTACAACTGCCAATAATTAATCAACGGCGACTAAGGCAATAAATAACAATTTAATTAAGTACTAAAACTTAATTATTAATTAAGTACTTATTAAAAAAGTTACAAAGTCTAAAGTTACAGAATTGTAATTCTACCTGCAAAAGCAAATTTCAATTCGTTACATGTACACATATTTTCTAGTGATACAGGCATTTTTGTTGAACTTTTAAAGTTACTGCTTACAAGTAAGAAATGTTTCATAACTTTAGTAAGTGTGGTATGTCAACAAAAATGTTTAATAGTTTATGAAGAACCAGCCGTTCTTCAAAAGGTTTATGTAAAGCTGTTTATGATAATGCAAATCTTAGGAAACCTGTGCTCGTGTCAAGCAAGGGGGTAATCTTATGTTCGCTATTACTTATCTTGTTTTAAGGATGCCATTGACAACGAATTTTGGAATGTGGAGCAAACACAATTGAACGTGTATAAAAAATATTCTACGATAGTTTGCGTTACAGTTTTCTAGCACTGTGTTTATTAACGATTACATAATAAATATAAAAACAGAAAATTAATTACATACTTACCAAATATTTTGAAAAGTATTAAAAATTTCCATTCTACATTTCTGAGACTTTTGAATATCTTTGACTTATATTTACAAAAATAGTAGAGTTTGTAAAACTAATCCAAACCTGGCGATTAAAGAAGTAGTTAATTAAGCTGATGCACCACTCCCATTTGATGAGTAGTGTTTCACGAATGTCCGCAAGGAATTTAAACCATTTTAATTAGCTAAATTAAAGCAGTTTATTAGATACTGTTAGTTATCAATTGTTTTCTTTTGTAAATTCATAATGGCAGACACTTTAAACTTTATAAGTAAATATATACATCTGGGGCTTACAAACAAAAAATATTCAAATTTGTATAAGGTAAATCAACTTTGAAATGCACCTTTGTATTTAAATTTAACTCATGCATATAAATAATTGTAAACTAAATAAATAAATTGTAACTAGTATTAGTAAAAGAAAAAAAAAATTGTAGATAGATAATGAAAAAATTCAATTATCACTAATCTCTTATTGTATTTCTAATATTTCTATGATATATTCAATAATATATCTAATAGTAATTGTACAATTTTATCGTTCTGTTATTGTGTTATTCGAAATGTGGGTCAGCATTAATATAAATAATTATTATCTTGAAATTATCTTACAAGCGTCGTTTATATTTTCAAGTCGTTTTCTCTTAAGGGTCGAAGTCAATTTATTATACATTTAATCAGCTTCAGAGAGGAGTAAATTAAATTAAGTGACTGTAGGAGTTCTAATGATAACAAAATTGTCTATAAATAATACAAGAGTACTCTCAAACAGCTCTAAAAAATATCCTTAAATATAATAATATTTAAAATGTGAAAATTACTTTGAACACACAGCAATCAACTTAGCAAATTTAAAAGCAATTATAATCAATTTCAATTCTTCACAAACATCAGCTTATTGAACTTAGAGAAACATAATAATGTTTTTATACATAAACATATATATATATAAGCCAAATACCAATCATTCATTGCTATTTTCTCAAAAACTACAAAATTTATTAAATTTAAATTTGGCATGGTGGTCATTAATATGTTCTAGAAGTGCAATAAAGATGGGATTTTGAAAAAGAATTAGATTTTAAAGGGAATTCAAAAGAAAAAAGTCAGTATCACATTTTTTATCATTTATAAGAAAAAATGGTCCACAGAGCAGAAATTACACCCAGACATTTCTTTTACTCGCTAGAAACTAAATACAAACGAATTTAGTTAAAACAATGTGTTTTCGGCCGCTAAAAGTGGAAAAATTAGAGACTTTAATGAAGCACACAAACATCAAGATGGCGGCCATCCAAGGCCTTCTTTTGAAAAGATGGTGAATAATGCTAACATCACATTGGTTGCCTTTCCTTTGATAGATTCTTATTGGTTTGTAGAGCTTTTTTTCAAGAATAATATTTGTTTACTCTCTTTTTTTTAAAATCATTAATCTTAATACAACATGAGCATGTCATGGGACATTAAAATAGAAGATGGCGACTAACCACAGTATTTCTGTACTAATAAGAATAATAATGCTTAAACCAGATAGGCTTTATTTTGTGTACGATTATTTGTTTGGAGGAATATACATTTTCGTAAGTAAACATACATTTTTTTTAAATACCCTGTCCACTTCAAAGATCACTGATAAATAAATAGCCTCAGTGATAAGATCAAAGGTCACTGATAACATATCTGCGGTGAACAGAGCTCACATCAGATTACTCTTCCTTAGATGTTCTGCTTCAGTACGGTACAGTCACATCCGTCGACATGCTCTCTTGCATTAGTTCAATTTGTTATTCCCTTGAATTAATATATCTTCTACTATACGTTCACTGCAATAAATTAGCAACAAAGTTTTTCAAGGATTTAGTGTCAATATTCTTACTACCCATACACGAGCTTCATTTTTCACTCCTGCTTTAATGGGATTACCGTTATTTTTTCTTAAAATTAATCAATATCGGTTTAGATTCAAAAGAAAAAGGCTTAAATTTTGTCATCATTTTATTCTTGTTTACTTCCGTATTTTATTTAACAGTACCATGTAAAATAACTTGGTATGGTAACTCTTTGGTTTATTTACTACTTTACTTTCTATTCCCTTTACGTAAGATTTCGAAGAATTATAGCAAAACAAATTTTTCTATTAATTTACAAGATAGTTATTTTGGTTTAGTTTGTTTGATGTTTGTTCACAAAGCGCTGTTTATTATCACGTTCTATTTCTTCTTCCTACATTTCAAATTCGGTTTTCCTTCTCTTTAAGATTCTTCAAATATACTTACTAACTTCTTACTAACAGCAGTTTAACTTTGTTTCCTGGAGTTTTCATTTATGTTCTTTAAAAAGGTTATTATGTGTTTGTTAGTTGTTTGAACCTTCTGTTTATAGGTTTCTTAGTGAAATCAGAACCTTTTCTAATTAGTAATGTGTGTTAATAAGTTTAGTTCCAAATCCGACATCATACCAGTAAAACACCTGGAGTTCATTAAAATTGGCGGGGTTGTGATACTTCACCGTGTTTTACATTTGGAGAAAGAATGTACTTCTTTTATTACATGTTTTACCTCATGTAAGACACTGTCTCAAGAGTGGCTGAGGTGCAGGCAAGTAATGTACAGCACGTTTGTAATAATTATGAATAGTTAAAATTTTCAAAGTGTACACCTTATTATGTCATTTGGTAAAATTGTTTTAAACATCAGTAGCTGAATACAATGCTCTCATATGCCCCTTCCTACCACTTACGCCACTACTTGTGAAATTCAGGCTGGTGGTAAAATATACAATTAAACTCTGGTAGTGTACAGAAGTGGCAACGTGATTATACAGCCGAAAATGTATTTGGAAGGAAAGCCCATATCCTGTCTTAAAGTGTATCGGTCCCATGATGAGTGCAAATTTTGAAAAATTCATTCCGCAATGCGGTTTTTCTCATCCTAAATGAACTGTTGACTGCATCACTCCTAATAATTTATCTGCTACTTGCCATCCTGGCGAGTAACATGCATTCGACGAAACGCCTGTTTATGAATCTCTTACACCTTTCATTAGCTCCACTTCAGAAGACAATTCTACAGCCACCCACATAAACAAAACCAACAAATCAAAGGTTTGACTGAAAATATGTATCCCCGATCTGAATAAACTGCACAAAGACATTCTTAGTTGGCTTAAGGAGAGAGCTAATCTAACAAAAAAGAACGACTCCGTACCCAGCATTAATGATTGTGTATTGGATGACATTTTATTAGAGTTGGTGAATTATCAGTCTTAAGAATCTGTGGTTGAGTTGGACGATGCTGTTCAAACCCCGTAGGGTTTCATCAGAAATTAAACCAACTAGGGTACCCACCTCACAATCTGTGTCTTAAAGTTGGAACTGAAATAATATTGCTGCACAATCTGATCGCTCCAAAACCTTGTAACGTAATCAGGCTGCAGGTTAAAGCCTTACATAGGAATGTAGTTAGCTTATCATATTTACATTTTGTGGATTTTGTACCCCGAATACCTGTTATTCCTCCTGACTAACATTTTTACTTTAAACAACTGCAGGTTCCTTTCAAGGTATGTTTTGCCATGACAATAAACAAAGCAAAAGTGCAATCTTTGAAAGTAACAAGAATGGATTGAAATTACCGTTATTCCTATGGCCAGTTATATGTATCCCGTTAACGTGTAAGTTTTCCTGGCAGTCTGGTGATACTGCAGCCAGAAGGCGAACAAAAGTCGTGGTTTATAAGGAAGTTTTATAAAACACAATCATTAAAAGATACATTCTTTCTCCTTAAACCGAATTTACTATTTTCTATTGCATTTCACACTAATTTAAGAAGTAGTAGTTCTGAAAAAGTTGGCTTGCAAATACCTATAACCTGGCTACAAAATCGAAACGACAGGAGTGGTGGTGGATAAAGGCTTTTGATTAAAAACTTGGCGGGTAGTTTGTTTTAAGGTCATAACTATCACTAACGCTTTTTTTCAACTGCCCTACCTTTAAATATACCAATCCCTTTGGTTATGCTGTATACTAAAGCTTCGACACAACAGTCTTATTGGACATTTGCACGCAGAACTACCCACTGAACTTCTGTTTTCATAAAAATATCCGTGTTCTAGAACTTGAACTTTACATTTTAACATTTTTCAATAGTACTATTATAGACAATAATACAGTAATAATCCATTTTCTTCCTTGATCCATTTTATTTCCCGTAGGGATGCACGGGTATGCAGCAAATATAATATTTAATAACTCATGAGAAATCTGATCAGTTTTATTTTGTGTGTTTTATGATTTTAATATGTGCCTGTGTATACATTTTTAAATAATGTTGTGAACTGTTCGTTGTTATTAACAAGTTGTTTTTAACTTTTACGCTCATAAAATTTGAGAAAAATTTATTTGTAAAAGCAATTTGAGTAGATCTGATGATAGTGAAGTAGTATCACAGAAAAGATTAATCTGAGTTTAATAATGTGGATTGTTTAGACAGATAAAAATATATGAGGTATTTTTTTTAATAAATACGAAATTTTTATTTTTATTGCAAGTCGTCGTTTAAAATTTTTCTCAATTAGAGGAATGCATTTTCTTTAGATTATCTTTATTCTGTACCGAATTAAAATAGATATAAAATAAAGAGGATACATATATTTTATTAGCGAATTTCCATAGGAAAAATGAGCTATTGCAGTGGCTCTTATGGTGAGATCCAAGGTCGGGAGTAGCAAATGAGCACCGATCACGGTCCCCAGAACACGTTTTGGGGTGTCATTAAAATTCATATATATATATGTGTTCGCACTCTAGCGGCCGCATTTTAAGTCCGATTTGGTCCAAATTTGGTATACGTGTTGGTTGTCTATGTGGCTCGGACGAGTTCGTTAACCAAAAAAATCCAACAACCGGAAGTACGTTTTTTGACCGGAAGTAACAACAATTTTTTTAGATTTTTACTACGAGAATGAATTTTTTTTAGAGTTTTTTCTAAAAATATAAATGTAGGATGTTATTCTGCACATTTTGGTTTTTTACGCGACCTTAAAGCTTGCTTGGTTCCCCCAAAATCGACCAAAACGTAAAATACCATAAAAGTACCCGGTTCGAAGCCAAGTGGTGAAAACTCGCGAGGCCACTAGGCGCAAACAAATTCTACTAATATATTGAGTACACACAGACAGCTGATCAACGCCTTCGTGAGTAGACCTATTTCCCAAATTGTTAGTTGAAACCCTAAAACATAGGCATATAAACTTAATTTTGGAAATTTGCTCAATTCACGTCAGCGATTCAGCTGCGTGGTCGAATTATTATTGAGGTTGTACTGATGGCATTGGACACAACAAAGCATGGGGACTCTTTGGACATATTCCTGGAGTGAGGAAACTGTACATTGATCTAATAAATTACCTTTTATCCAATAGTTTTGACAGTTACATTCAATAGGAATTGAATCAGGCTACAAAAATGTGTTCTTTTGTCTAAACTAAGTGCATTGATGAATAATATGCAATAACTTAAGTTCTAGAAATATTACATTAGTTAGTAAAAACAAAATTACTTGTTACGTTTCCGCACTTGAACACCCTGTGAATTATCTTTGCTTATTACAGAATCACCCTGTATAAGATATATTTATTTCAAAATTAAATGCATTAAAACCTCGATAATTAATTGGGCATCCATCATTTTGAAAATTGGCACTCAAATGGCAGTTTTTCTAATTGAGTGATTTAGGCCCAGTCTACACTGTTTTTTGGTTTCGCATCCGTCAAAAACAGTGTGTAAAAATCTACTGCTCAATAAACTTGTCCAAAACAAACATTTCAATCGACATTTCTCCTAAAAATCGAACTGATTCATCAAAACAACGTGCTCTTTGCCGTCCTTTAAAAACGTTCCCGGTTAACACTTTCGTTGCTGACGGTATTTTGTTGAACGTATTAATGAAGATTATTTGAACAAATTGAAGTCTTTGGAAAAAGATACATGGAATTCCTTACAGTAAATAGTTGTCAGATTTAAAACCGCTTTGCATGGTTTGGAAGTGAAAGGGGTTTGAAGAATTTGTGACAGGCTGGAGTAAAAATAGCAAACCCTCACCACGTACTAACAGAACAACAAAGGTGAATGGAGCCGTCCTCACTCCTTATTAGCGAATTTCCATAGGAAAAATGAGCTATTGCAGTGGCCCTTATGGTGAGACCCAAGGTCGGGAGTAGCAAATGAGCACCGATCATGGTCCCCAGAACACGTTTTGGGGTGTCAAAAAAATTCATATATATATGTGTTCGCACTCTAGCGGCCGCATTTTAGGTCCGATTTGGTACACGTGTTAGTTGTCTATGTGGCTCGGACGAGTTTGTTAGCCAAAAAAATCCAACCGGAAGTAACTATATTTTGAGATTTTTACTACGAGAATGAAATTGTTTTAGAGTTTTTTCTAACAATATAAATATAGGATGTTATTCTGCACATTTTGTTTTTTTACGCGACCTTATAGCTCGCTTGGTTCCCCCAAAATCGACAAAAACGTAAAATACCATAAAAGTACCCAGTTCAAAGCCAAGTGATGCAAACTCGCGAGGCCACTAGGAGGAAACAAATTCTACTAATATATTGCGTACACACAGACAGCTGTTCAACGCCTTCGTGAGTAGACCTATTTCTCAAATTGTTGGTTGAAAACCTAAAACATAGGCATATAAACTTAATTTTGGAAATTCGCTCAACTCACGTCAGCGGTCCAGCTGCGTGGTCGATTTATATTTATTTATTTGGTTGTTTGTATCTAGTGTGAATTTCCGCAAATCCCTAATAATACCAATGATTCACAATTTATTTATAATTTAACCATATAAATTTAAAAACACATATATACAGTAAGGTAAAGTGCCCGAATTTTGTCCCCGTTCCCAATTTCGTCCCCCTCAGCTTCTCGGATCTGACGCTAGGCGCACCACCGGCGATGTTTTCTAGCGGTAGCCAACAGGCAGACTAGTTACTTGTGGAAGTTTCATCAAAGTGGATCGCGTTGTTATCTTTTGGCAGACTGGTTTCATGTTTTTTGTAAAGGCGAGTTCTTGCAATATAATTTGTAAATGATGTTTCGTACTTAAGTTAGGTACCATGAAATGTGTTCTGGGGCAAGAACAAAAAGAAGTTTGTCTGCGACACTTGTGTAGAGGGCTAAGATATATATTTTATCGTTTTAAAGTTGATATGTGGTGTAATTTTCTACTTTTATATGTGCCCTAATACATTTAATACTGTTCCATAAACGTATTTGTTATTATTACCTTGTTTTAAATCAACGTTATCACTTTTATAAGGTATATTGGGAGGGGACGAAAATAGGACCACTTTTATAGATTTAAGCAAAAGCATATTTGTTTTAATTTTATTTATTATGACAATAAAAATATTTTTGTATGGTTTTAAACTAAATTTTCATATTTAGGGTTAGTTGATAGTAGTAAATCCAAATTTTTAGAAACATTGACCTAAAACTGTGGCTCTCTGATCAAAAAATAGACTGGGGGGACGAAATTCGGGCACTTTACCTTATATATGATTATAACAATATATAAAGAAGCCTGATAAGTTACTCCGTGATACTTTAGTATAAACGCACAAACCAATGACTTTTGGCAACTTAAAATAAGTAAGATAAACTAACTGTCGCAGTATTTACACGATCTTATAGAATCACAAAATCCGGGCTTTTTTTCTTTAAATGTTTCATAAGCTATTTTTACCTAGAGTTCTTACTGGATAAAATGCAATAAATACAATATTTAACAATCCTATTAATTAAACCTCTTCCCGTACAAGTTTTACTTCCAATGTTTAATTTATATTTACAAGTTATTCTCACTAACTTTACCTGCATCCAATAGTACAGGGTACCTTTTATGGCAAGTATTATAATTATACAATGTATGAAGGGAGGGGAGGGGGATTGTTGACGTGCATAGAGTGTACCCAAACATTGATGATTTTTAAAAGTGGGCATAAAGTGTATTTGTATGTGTTTAAGAACATTTACAAAGTGTTTTACAATTAATGCATAAAATAAAATGTAATGCATAAAATAAAACGTAATGCACAAATGTGGTATGGTATAGTCAGACAACTGTTACTTTAACAATAGCCGTTAGGATCCAACGTTTAGTGTACACACTCAACATATAAGTAAAGATTTAATTTATTTTCCTAGCTACTCTCCCTCCGCCAAAGACCAGATATTGTTACAATTTAGCATGCATATAAAAAGCTACGAACGAAATTGATTTCTAGCAGTATATGTGTATCGTCCGTTTATGTAAGCATAACAATCGCGCATACGTTTTAAATTGAAATAATCTGTTTTATCCACACCATAGGTGACGGTTTAAAACAATCACGCTTTAATAACGCATACTCACAAGGAAGACACCAACTCTGTTTACTACATGCACTGCAATACACTATTAGAGCAACTAACTCTGTTTTTCCATTGAGGCTAAGTCCGCAAATTTAACAATGTTTAAATTAGTTTACATTTAACATTATAAATTTGCTAATGCTAGCTAGTAAATATCTTAACTTCGTCAACATATTCAGACCTACATGTAAATGCCACTGCTTTGGGTAAACTTAGGTCTAAGACACTATTCTTAATGTAATTGAAAGCCTCATATAATTTGATTTAAAAAATGTATTTACTATTTGAGTATACATGTTCAAATTATGATTTTTAAACTTAATGTTCAATTAGATGGGTCATAACATTATTTGTGTCCTTTGTAAACTAACCAATTAACATAGTAATTTTGCAGTTTTTAGTAAAACCACAAGACCATACAATATAATAAATATCATACTTGTTACATGTATGATATTATATCATAGATATAATTATTATTATTATTTAAAACTTAGATGTTAATTTTCTTAATTTTTTTATTTTTTTAACGTCCTGCTGTTTTTAAGGCACTTTAAGGCTAATGAAGACGGGACCTACAGTTTTTACGAGGAATCCGAACCCGTATGGGAATTTAACCCGGAACTTTTCCATTGATGGTTGCCATGACGATTGATAAAGCTTTAATTTTCTTTGAAGTACTCTTTTTTTAATTTTTTTATTTCGCAATAAAATTATTACTGTAATTAATAGTTTGGTGGCCAGCCTTAAATATATTTGTTTTGAAATTTAAGCTTACACAGTATTCAGTATGTATATATTAAGATTTTAGATACATAGGTTTGACATATTAATATGTGCATATTAGACTGCTTTATAGTATTATATATGCAGACTAGGTTATACAAATACTCTAAAGTTTACATTTAAAATAACTTCATACATATATTTACAAAAATTAAACTAAAAATAGTAGGGTATTAGGTATACAAACTTTGTACTTATATACTACTCGAAAATGTTTTATATTTAAATTCTAATTGATTTTGTATTTTATAGTTATAACATACTGTGACAGTCGCTTTAATCATGTCAAAGTTAATGAAAGCTTGATAATGCTGCAACACAAGGATACAAATATATGGGATGAAATGATATTTCAAAGAATTTTAGAAAATGGAATTTTTTTACAAACAGACAACGGTCACAAATATTTGTATTTTAATAAATTTATTTTAAAATAATCGTAATCGGGTGTAGCACCAGTATAACAAATACACGAACACAAAGCGCTTACGCAAAGATATTAATAATACCAGAAGGATGTGGCCCACATCAATAGTTACCAAATTTTCATAGTTTAACAAATACAAAATCGGAGGGCAATTTTGTATGCGCTTTATTAAGGCCCTTCTCTTGTAGTTCATTATATAAGTCATTTATTCATAAAATATAACTGTAGATAAGAAAGGCTAACATATACAAATAACGAAAGTAATTACCTTAAGTAATAGTAAAACCTGGTAGTATTAATTATAAATAAATTTTAAGTTTAATAAAACTTACTTGCTGTTACAAAATTGTTTGAAAACTTTAATATTTAACGTATATATTTACAATCATTACAACTCTACATATATAGATGCTGTCTTTTAATATTAAACCATTTACTATAAAATCTAATTTATAATTACAAAAGCAATGATGACAAAGCCCAGATTAAAGTTTAGTTATATATTTACACTCTACTTAAGTTAGACAGTTTCTGTCATGTGGCATGTATTACTTTGCAGGTATTTCCCTAGAGCAATTTAATGCATGGCTGAATATAAGGACAAGTTCTCAAAGTTAGGTTATTATTAAACATACCAATTTAGTTAAAACTTTACACATTTGTAGTATAGTGCAACTTGTGCCAACCCTTTTATAGGAATAATATATGTTTTACATAGTCAATATTAAAGAAATATGCCAGTATTACTATTATTGTAAGTAATCGTATAAATATCAATATATTTGGGCGAAAAAAAAAGTTTAAGAGATTAATCAATGAACAACCACTTTGTTTAACTTAATTAAAATTAGTTTAAGGTATGCAAATATTTTAGTTTATAATAATTAGTAAATACAGAAAGTTGAATATTGTACGTACATTTATAATACACTTTGAGTAGGCGATGATAACCACCCAGGTTTTTCGCCTTTAAACCCAAAAATAAAAATAAAAAATAAAAAAAAAAAAAATACACTTTGAGAATATGTATTCTTACATAAACGGTGCATTTAGGTCCATTCAGCGAGTAGATAAAACTTTCCGTTCCCTAAAGAGTTGTTGGTAGGATTATAACACGTTCTTACCTAATGACCCTAAGCTTGCATAATTACAATAAAACTTTTCCTTTTCCATTGTATACTTGTGTTTGTAGTTAGAAGATTGTTTGAGGTCATGTGGTTTTAAAAAAATAAATATTTACCATATTATTAAAATTTATTTTTAAATCTAATTAATGATTGATTTATTTACTTACATTTTATGTTGGTATTTATTTGTAGACATTCTTGTTTTATAATCACAGATTTTAAGGAGTTATTGCGATTAATATAAAAGTGGCAATTAATTTTTTCTTAAGAAGAAATTCTGTTGACTATAAATGGTAGTCTGTGGCAAGTTTGATTGAGTCTTTGGATGAAACTAATAAAAATTGTATTGCATTTGCATAACATTTGAGGATTTTTATACAATTTATAGAATTGAGGAGACATGTATGCAAATTTATTACTATAAATTCATTATAAATTATAAACTTCTAAATCACACTAAATTAACAACTATTAAAGTGTGCATTTTAAGAAAATATATTGCCTATATTTTCTAATATATCAATTGTTCTTCGATTGTTAAGCCTACAATAAAATAAAACTTATTTTTAGAGGTAAATAAAGACATTTTAAAAACTATATTGGTTAACTGAACATATTTTGGAAAATTGTTATTAAAAAATCTTGTTTGTTTTCGTGTAAAGAACAGTTTTGGAAACAATTGTTTTAGTTATTTTACTAAATAAACGTAATAATAATGAAATTCTTAATTTTTTAAACTGTTCCACATATTATTTTTCAATATTTTACAAAAATTATTTATCAGTATATAGGCTAATACTTTATAATGTTATATTTTCCACAACTCTTCTTTATTAGTTTATATGAAACAATAATTTTACAATCTTGAGTTCTGTCAGAGGCGACTAGTATTATGCATTGTTTGAATATAAATGTATCAAATAGAAATTTATATTTATACATGAATATCAATGTTCATAATCTTAGCTTAACATTGATAGTAAAACCATTGCAATTAATTGAATTACTTTTGTTGCGTGTATTATTATATTACAAATACTAGAGTTGTATAGCAATAAGAACGAATCTCGCAAATCAATCTACTTTCCCTTTATCTATGTAAATGCAAAAATAAACGATACAAATCCCGTTTTCTGCAAGTTTGTTACTCACAACTTCCGAAAGAATCTAAAATTACAGTTTCTAGGTATATTTGACATCTATATGAGTACATTTAACATAAAATATTAGATACAAAAAGTTGATAAGACATTAACAACAGTGTTTGATTCAGATCTAGGAATTTCATAAAAAAATAAGCATTTTATTACTTGATATTTTATCTGTTATTATTTACGAAATGTACTTATGCTTGTTCTAAGTCTTAGTAGTTGATATACGTTTAGCTTATTGTTTTGTAATAATTTAAAACGTTGAAAGTAGATAGACTATCTGTTGTGATGTACTAATAATGTTATATGTACAAAATATTAGGTTTACTGAATATAGATTTATCACTTATTTAAATCATACAGAAATTATAATTTAAGATGAAAGTTCTTTATTTCTGAAAAAAGAACACGCTCTTAAAAAAAGAAATCGGAGTTATAATTAATGTCCTTTAATACTCTCATGACCTAGTTTTTCGTATCTACATATAAGTAAAATTCTGTATATATTTATAAGTTTTACTATACATTGTGTACCTAGTAATATTTCAATGGATTACGTTTAAAGGTAGCGTTAAATAAAGTTGTCTGACAACAACGAAAAAGCAAATTTGTTAGGTAAATTATCTAGGGACTGCCTGCTTTATTTTTTTAACTGAAGTGGATTTTAATGAAAAATGATACTAACATGTATATTTATGTAATGCACGACACAAATTAAATATTTGTTTAAAAACTTATTATATAGGGACACTATTTGAGGATCCAAGCTATTTATTATCCGTATAAATTGTATGTATTATTTTAGGCAAAAACATTACAACTAATATCAAAAATATTTATGACCCATTATTTAACTAAGTAAAGTATTGTATATTAGATTAAATTCTTTGCCAAGCAGAGGTCGATCTGATAGCGCTATCAGATCGCAAAGTTGTTCGCTGCGATCCCTGATGTCAAACAGAATGCGTGCAGAACATAGCGATCCAGTTGTTAACAAAGTCTCGTGTGTGCAGTGTGTATGTAATTTGATTAGTATATAATGGTGTTAGTTTACATAGTTAAAAATTTCACGTTCTGATGAAGAATAGCTCATTTTTTTTAATCTATTCTCTGACATAATGTACCTGAAAAGCGGCACTCCATACGAAGTATCCCACATTTCATGAGAACTCAGGTGCCAAGCTTTCAAAACACCAGCTGTGTATAGAAAGCCAAACAAAGCATATATTTCATTAGAAAAATTATTTCCTAAATAAAATTAGATTAATGAATAGTTTGATTTTTGAATGTTTTTTAAATATTTGTGCTACGCACAATCATTTTAACCATTTCTTTGGTAAACAATAAATTCCAAGCATCTAACTCCATTACTATATGTTTGGCCTCACCTATTTTCCTGGTATTCTTACAACAATATTCCTTTGAGTTGTTCGTCCCCTAGAAGGTAGCTCAGAACTCCATCGATGACCATTTTTAACTCTAATACAGGATCATCTAGGCCTATCATCTGCTTCACTCACCTCTTCATCTTTACTAAGATCAGATATGTGAACTTCATCACTAACATCTGACAGAACTTCAGTACTATCCTCACAACTACTTACATTTTCATTGTCACTTTCTGCATATAGATTGTCTTCAACAAAGTCAACAAAGTTTGATGATCTACGTACACATCGATCCATTAAAAAACTAAGAAAAAACTACACAAAATATTACAAAAACGATAAAAATGCTATCAAATTAATCTTAAATTGTTCTCTTAAACACACAGGTGGGGTTCTGTAGCACCCCAAAAACTTTGAAACTGATAAAATAAAAGGAGTAAAATCAAACCATGTGCACGCATGTAAACATAACCTCTTTCTAAGTGAATACACACAGCATCATGGGAAAGCTAGCTACAACAGCGCTGTGGTGGTATATTAAAGAACCACTGGGGTGTTGCAATTCCCCACTGTGTGTTCCAGGGTTAAGAATATAAAATATTTGATTATAAGTATTAACAATAAAGAAAGAAGAGGAGAGAAATAATACACCATAAACCTACAGTTAATCACTGAACAAATATTTAAAAAAAACAAGAGCGAAATCAACTATTATGTGAATTTATGAATCTATAACTGAACAAACCTATTCACCAAGTAGCGCATCAAGATTTGGCTTGGGGGGGGGGGGGGGGGGCTAAGCTCTGGTCAGAGTAATAAGTGAAAAGTTCATTAACTTATCACAAATTCTGAAACATATTTTTTTTATGTGAATGGTGAAGGGCTTGAGTCAGACAATAGTGCAATATAAACATTATTTCCGCAAGTCAGCAAGTCCGCAAGATCATATCGCACTGTCCTTGATTGACAGTGCTGTCAGCGCCGCGTTTTCAACTTAACGACTGTTAATTGGGTAAATGGAACTACCGTGAGACATGTTATACGAGCGCTATCAATGTTGGCGAGTCTGCGTTAACCGGGCGTTGCCAACGCGTTAACGACGTGGCGCTATCAACGGCGAACCAAGTTGATGGAACTAAGAGGACAGAGCACTCTCAAGGCGAACTCACAGCGCAGCTACCAGAGAGGCTACAGAAGTAATCAGAAATATCGACTTTGCACTGGTTCTAGTAGTTATTGTTTATTTCAAAGTAATTATTTACTACTTCAAAACAAATATTGATTGCATTAAAAATATATTTTTCTCTCAAAATCACCAAAACTGATAGATGATATTCACTCAACGTCTTCGATTTAGTACTTTCACTTGAATGTATCCATGAGTCTAATTACAAAATAGTTTAAACACTTGGCGGTCCTTTTCATTGAAATTGCAAAGATATTGTTCGGAAATGATTATTCTGTAACATAAATATAACTAAATAACCTAAGAGCTTAAGAGTGAAGATAGTCGCAAAGACTGCATTTCTCAATGAGACTAGTCAGAGTATTTACTATTATTATTATTTTTTAAATAATCATTATGAACAAAAGAAAGTTATGACAGCAAAAGTTAGAAATAATGTATAAAGTATACACTCAGTAACAAACGAATGGCGTTGAATAAATCATGATTGGATTCGATATGTGATCGGGAACCCTGGGGAACGACGTAGTCCAGTTGCTCTTTGGCAGGCAATACGTCTTCCTGCCAATCTATTTTCTCTTAGGAGGTAGAGTGTAGTGTTTTTACATTTAAATCACTAATACATTTAATATATAGCGTATATTTAAGTTGTTTTAAATAACCTGATAATTAGTAACATATTCTAGAACGTATCTGTCAAAAGTTTTGAGCATTTGTTTTCTTCCAATTTGTACACATAACCTTAAAGGACAATGTAGGCTCATTTATTTGTTGAAGCTAATCAGCTGTTATTAATGTACTCTAGTAAGACCCCGTGAAAAATCACAGGAAGATTAATTTTATACACATAAGAAATAAATCATTTATAAAAATAAAATGTTTAAACAATAAAATTTATCTATACCTACATAACTCTGCTGAAGGAATTTTGTACTGGTAAATGTGATTTAAAACAAAAAGATTATAAAACTGTAAGTATATTTCTTAAAACTGTGTATTCATATAAATTAATATAATATATAATTATAAAGACAAATTTTTTATTTTATCTTTTAATAGATTTGTATTTCATATTGATATTTCAAATGATTTAGAAGTTAATAATGGAATACGTTTAGATGGTATACGATGTTGTACAAATATTTCTGAAGTTAAAAGAATTTTAATATCTTCATAAAATTGGTACGGTATAAAAGATTATATTTATGATAAAAGCTTTTATATTTATTTTATAAACTCAAACAACACATTCTTATAACGTATTATAGCCGACTTCAGTAATATAACTCTTATTTAAAAAAAAAAAAATCATATTCACAAGACATTATATTATTATTGATTAAATTTGAAAACATATTCCCAAAGAATTATCTACGGTTGTATGATACACAATACTATAAAATGAATACATACTATGCTAACGCCAGTGTTTTAATCTATTTTTTAATCTTTTTATGAATAAAATTTTTAGATTAATCTCAAAATAAAAACTTAAAAATGTAAGCTTAGTTGGAAACACAATGCTAAAACAACTTTAAAAATTCAATACAGATGGGATACTATATACTTTATAATTAAATAATATTATATTTTGACAAATACAATTATTTTTACTGTCAAAGTTTTATTCTTTAATGTGTTCTTTAAGGAATCGCACACATGCTTACAATGTTTTTGCCTATGACAATCTACTACTTTCTCAACAATGGCCGCCGTCTAGTTCAAGGGAATAGGGTTTATTTAAACTCCTCCTATGTTGTAGTTTAGTCTAGCTGGTACCTGCTGCTTCGCTCGCAGATGTGATTAAATAAATAAAACGACTATCGGCTAAATAATATTATGCCTTATCATTACACGCAATTAAAACTATTTAAGATCCGATTTTCATGGACTAAAAACGCACAGTGAGTTTTGCAAAATCGATCTATGAATCCCTTTTATGCCTACGTAAATTATTAGCTATGCACCAATAAACGCTACAAATTCCGTTTTTACCTGTTTGTTAATCATAACTCTCGAACGAACATAAACATTCAAAATCTGGATTTGAGGTGTATTTAATATCTATGAATACATTTCACATTATTGCATACTGTTTTGATATATAATTAATGGTAAAACCAGCGTATTCAGTAAAATAAAGACAGACTATCTTGTCAAAGTGTTAAACTTTTGATCCAAATCTGTTGTTTTATTTATAATGGTCGCGTGTCACGACCGTTCACGAAACCCCTAATTTGTATATTTCTTAAATTTGTAAATAGGAACCAAAAATATTTACGGGATCAAAAGTTGCCTAGATTAACCTCTGAAAAGTCCTGTAAATGCAAATAAAAATTTCGTCAAAATTTGTTCAGCCATTCTGGAGATAGCTCGGACAAACAGGCAGACGATAAAACAGACAGACAAAAATTTTAAAAATGCATGTTTAGGTTTTTGTAAAGTGTGAATAACCATATTAGCTTAGAAAAAAGTAACGAATTTGTTTTCAGTATCCGGGTCACTACTTGATTAAAATAAAGTTTACATTATATGACACGTCGATAAAAGTTCCAGCGGAGAGTACAGGTTCCGAGTGCGTGAGACAACAGACTGACAGTCGCATAAGGTGTACACCAAAACGTACTTTAAATGTGAAATGTGTTATATGTGTTTTGTGTAAATAATATAAATGTTTGACGATCTAGGTTGAGTAATTTATATGTTGTGTCTGAAGATGGGTTAAAAGTCCCGATAAGCGTCACAAATACAAAAAATACCTCGAAGGAAACAAGGTAAGAAACATTGCTTTTAGAAAAAAGTTTTAATTTAGAAAGCACAGACACTTCAATTTTATTTGTATGTATAGATGCATTGAATAATATTATGTAATACAGTACATATTACATTACATTGTAAATCATTTAAAAACACGTTAGTATATTTTCTTACAAAATATCTTCCACAATACGGTTACATTTGATATGATAAAGCTAAATACATTAAACTTAATAATTTAAGTACATTTAGCAATGAAATGCAACTTAGTTAATATTTATTTTTTTTATCATTCGAAAACGTGGAGAAAATTCTAATAATAACTCTTTGAAATATGTAATAAACATTACTATGTTATTAAAATTAGTTTGTAAAAATAATTAACCCTCTGTCAGTAAGGTGGATTTTCATCACACAAATGGTAAGGTTGGGTCGGATCCGACCCCTCCATTTGTTTTCTTTAAAATAATGGAAATAAAATGAAATTCTGCAT
Organism: Philaenus spumarius; assembly: GCA_018207615.1. Lineage (NCBI taxonomy): Eukaryota > Metazoa > Arthropoda > Insecta > Hemiptera > Aphrophoridae > Philaenus > Philaenus spumarius. The sequence goes on along the minus strand of JAGFPH010010570.1, from coordinate 17,791 downwards.
TTTAATACATATTTATTACATAGAACAATACATAGAATTAAATTATTTTTTTTTTATATGAAAAGTTAATATTATTTTAGATTAAATTTGGACAAAATCTTTTGTTATAGAACTAGTGATGTGGGCCGGGCATATGCCCAGTGGGCTGGTCGTTTAAAAATGGACATATGCCCAGGCATTTGCCCAAAGCGATTTTAAGCACCTAAAAACTGGGCGTTTATAAAAAATTTAGTTTAAGGCAGTTTTAACTATTATATTTCATGTTTTAATTATTATAGTTCATGTTTTTAATCTTTAACTGCCTTCAGTGCTTAGTTGTGTTCTTAAAATTAATATTTTAAGTTAGGGGGTCTTTATCAAGAGATAAGTTGACAAACAACTTAAACCATTAAAATAAACCCCTAAAACTTGTAATATTTTTAATGTGGTGTTTTGAATAAACATTTTATTGCAAAATTGTTAAATAATACCTAATTTACTAACTGCTACTTAAGCATGTTTCTACTCTGGAAGTCATAAGTGTGTGCATAAGGTAAATTTATAATGACTCAATGAATAATTGAATTTATAGTTAAGTATTAAGGTTTTGTTAGTAAAAAAGTGCTTTTTGACAGCTTTGTATTTCAATAACATGAAAAGGCACTTATAAAATAATTATTTTCATTTTGCTTTTATGTGGCCCAACACTGGTTTAAAAAAATATATATAATTATGTTTGTTGTAAAATCGTTCATGTTTTTACTTAGGCCTACCAATTTTTACCAAAACAACTAACTTTTCACTTGAGGTAGGTAAGATAGTCAAGAATTAAGGTTGTAGTTACATATGAAAAAGATGGATGATTGTGGAGGCATTGGCCAACCACTTCTGGGAGGAAAGCCATATGTCTCATAGGCAAGGGTTGGTAACACTGTCTCAAGGTATGTGATGTGGCAACAAACCTATACAGCTTATTTTCAGTCTAAATTATTTCCCCTTGTTGATAAGTGAGATTGAACACTTCCTACCAATAAAATAACATATTATACAAGTAATTATATATTTTAATACGGGCTTTTATGTAAATATGTATAATAAGAGTTTAAAAAGTTATTTAGAAGAGTTGTCTTCAAATTAATTTCCATTAATTAGGTTTATTAGCCTTTAACTGGATAAACGCCCGGGCGCTTATGAATTTTGGGCGTTTATTTGGGCATTTGCCCCGACATTTAAACGCCCGGGCGTTTTACATCACTATATAGAACCAACCTTAATAAAGTATCAAATAAAATTCTTAGTAAAACGTAAATAACTTGAACTATTTAATTACAGTAAATTGATAACTATTGTTTGATTAGAAAATATAGTATTTAGAAATGAATTAAATAATAATTATAGTAGAATCCTAATGTGAATAAGTTTTGGGCAGAAGCACAATTCGGACAAAATATTACTTTGTGTTCTCCACATTAACAACTGTAACACGTTGCACAAAATAGATTTCCTTTCCTATCCTTTAAAGGATCATAACATTTGCATCTTTTCCTTTTCAAGCATAGTTTACCAACATACGGAATATCACTCATAAAATAAAATGTTCTAGAATCACAAAGTGAAATTATTTTTAAGCCAAATAGGCTAAAGCCTCTTCGGGAGTAAAAAATAATCTATTGTTGAGCGACATTCAAAGAAAAAAGTAAGTAAAAAAGAAATCCGCTGTTAATTTTCACTATTTAGGAAAAAGTGTATGTCATTTAAAAAAACAAGTTTAAATTTAGTAAAACTTATAAAATTAAAGGTTGACAAAACAGTAACATAAAAGGTAAGGTCGGGTCGTATCTTACCTGGCGACTGACATGCGAAGATAAAATTGAAAGGAGAGGGAGAACAACACTTCACAAAATCATGTGTTTTCTTCCACGCTTTCTCAAAGCCTGACTAATAGGGTTCCTTGGAATTTCGCCTTGAGAAAAGGTTTGGGGGTATTGATATGTGACAATTAACATTGCTTGGATCGGATCCGACCCGTACCTTACCGTTAGAGGGTTAAGATTGATATAGCTGTGTAATTTATTTATTTGTGTATAAATCACTGGCAGAATGTTATAAAGCACAATATGTATTATGATTAAAAAGCAGATTCAGGATTAGTCAAGGTTAGAGGTTATACAAATACAATAATTAAAATGTAATAGAATATCTTGTAAAAAAATCATAGATCAATAAAATTTTGGGTTGACAAGTTAATAACAAAAAATGGGGG
>JAGFPH010010570.1:0-15149 GCA_018207615.1 Philaenus spumarius | reverse complement strand
AACATGTGTGTATCTCTTATAAGTCAATACAATACTAATTACTTGGTATCGTATCCACGCTCCATGTTTTCGTAATTCAGCTAAAAGTAATTAATATAATTAAACTAGCTTAATACCCGTGCTTCGCTACATGGAATTTGTTTTTTTTTTTTGCATCACTATGTTAAAAACTCTTTCATCTATTATTTCACCAAAGTGAATTATTACATGTATTTTCAATTAGTTTTGCATTTATTGTTCATTGGCTGCCCGTCAATCGTCTTCGTCACAGTATGTGTGCTGAATAAATTAAATCAATAATAAATTCAGAGTGAATAGCGTCTTCTTTTTCAACCATTAAATTTACAGACTGGTAAATCACAGTCTTAGTTGGATGTTTGCAGACCACCCAAATACTCTTTAATATGCGAATGAGTAGAACGGGATAGTTTTGATCAGCTTACGTATACAATATTTGCTTAAAATTGATAAGTGCCAAATTTCAGCTCTCTAGCTTTAAGGAATATTTATTGCTTTAGGGGTTGTTATTAAATTTTCAACCCTTAGCAGCACGTAACAAAATGTAAAACTGGTTTATTTTTCATATGTATCTTGTAATAAATAAATGTATACAATTTCAGCTTTAAGGAAAGTAAACAAACCACATTTATTGTTTTAGAGGTTGTTACAACCCTTACAGTCCAAATATTTTAAAATCCTTTCTTAGTGTGCCTTTAGTCACTATGACAAATGCTTGTATACAATTTAGTAGGTATGGGTTTTGAGATATATAGCAAACAATATTTATTGTTTTAGGGGTTGTTTCAACCCTTACAGGCAAAATATTTTAACATCCTTTCTTAGGCGCCTCTAGTGCCTATGAGCAATATTTGCACCAAATTTCAAGATCCTAGGTAGTATGGTTTTTGAGATACTGTGATCGGTCAGTCGGTCAGTGATTGAGTGAATGGGTTTTAGATTTTATAAATATAGATAATAACAAAACATCGCTCTAGTCTATCTAAGAGTTTACAAAGTGCACAAATTATTGCAAGCCTACAACAACTGGAACAAGAACACCACATACAATGCTTCTAAACATGATTACTAATATGTTACTTTCTTCTTTAGGTAGGCGACTACCGTGATCCCAACAACATAAAATAAATAAACGGTATCGACACGGCATTCAATCACACCATCCCTCAAACACAAATCAAATAAACAAATATTCTGTTTTAGAGGTAACAGCAAAAATGCCAAATCTTATAGCCGTAAATGTTGTACTATCGCTCTATAAGGTTAAAACATAAATACCTTTGATAGATCTCTATTATTGACTTTACCAAACCGTGATAATATTATAAATTTAAATAGTTGATGTTGTCAACAGGAAATTTGTGACTGTTGATTATCTACTTACTTAAATTGAAGATTATTTACTTACTTTATATGTTATGAAATAAAGATCTACAACCAGTTATGTAAACAATCATTTATGAATAGACATTCGCTAACTAATCTACGACGCTATTAATAATAATCTGAATAGATTATATATACTGTACACTTACTGTATACTGTATATTAAACTCAAAACACAACACGACATAAATAAATTACTTATTAAAATTTTAATAAAATATCTGTAACAACTAATAAGTCATAAAATTCTTAAACGAGTAATCCCACAAAATAGGGTCTTAAACGTAAATATTAGAATTACCGTAAAACATATTTAAAAAGGAAGAACAAACCCTTTTCTATGAATAAGCATAAAGTATAAAAAGGCGGATATTTTATACTCGATCCAAGCCAAATAACATACGCTAAAAGTTATAAACATATCCATAATTTTATTGTTGTATACATTTTTAATCAGAGGACTATGCTAACTTAATTATTTTTTTAACTCGTATATGTAATGAAGTTTTAGTTACAAAATGCCATCCCAATGTTTTCATGAGGCGTTGATATTGGAATAATTATTTATTGCAGAAAGATAATGCTTTTTGTCGAAAGATGAAGTGATTCAATTCAGGTAAAATATTGTTTTTAGAATAGAAATCTTTTTCTGATTGGAACTAATATCGTTTCATCATGATATTGGCACAACATATTTCAAAATAGTTTTACACATAAATCATTACAATTAGCGTGTTTTTAAATGTCAAGAATTGCTTATTTTTTTAAACTATTCAAGTTATCTCACTTAAAATTAAAGGTATAAAATGTATTTTTAATGTTAGCGGAAACATTAATAACAAATGGATTGCAGCATATATTTTAAATTAACTACACATTTAAAAATATATTATATCTATATAAACTTACAGACATTAGGCTCTATTTTTATGTTTTTTAAAAATTGTAATATATTTAAATGTAAAACGTTACTTATTCTAAACTTTGAAGTAATAAGTTTTAATTAGGAATAAATCCAAATATCGTCGCTTTGGTTAGTTTAAATAGAATAACGAACAAAATTCAAGTAATAACTAAACTGTACTGTAATAGGCTAAACATTAACCACTTGACCAAAGTTGTGTAATTAGAGTACTGCCTACAGACACAGATTATATTATACTGAACATACAATGTTTTGCAACTGACGTTAATGACTTTGGTTGATTTTATAGAATAATCTGACAGAATACTTTTGTTAAACGCATATGTATAAAAGCATATACTACTACTTATAATAAATTTTACGAAAATGTCAACCCATTACCAGAGCGTGGAGTAAACTGTGTCCGTCTCAAATTTAAAGTAGACCTAAACGTGATATCTAGCAGAATTTATTATGTAGGCCTATGTATTGTTAAATTTTCTAAACAAATAGCTAGTAAATTGGAGTGTCTAGTGAGATTGGTATTTAATATAAATCTAAAAACATTTTCTTGTCATTGAAGTTTGTATAGACTCTTACTAGTAGCTAGTAACATAGGTAGCATTGCATGACTGTATCAAGGCGTTCGAAATTTGGCAAAATTATACCTAAATTTGTAACATCTTTCAATATGACCAAAATATAAGACTTTGGTATCCCATAGCATCACAAAATAATAAAAGAGGGAGCAGTCTCTTCTGCCTTTAATTTTTAAAAACAAGATAATTATGAAATTATTACCACATTGACTATGAAACTGGGAATAATTGAATTATTTTTGTTTTGTGTATGCATGATATTTCAAAATGTATTTCATTATTTTTTATTAACTAGTAACTTTTTAGTACAATAAAATAATGGACAAAGAAATTAGAGCAATTCGATTAAGGTGAGATGAAAACCGTACACATGGTTTCCAAAAGTAATCATAACGTGTCTCTCAAATATAAAACAGATTAACTAGAAAGCACATAATAATAATTATAAATACAATTTTTGCTTGCATGTTTGATCAAATGTATACTACGACTAATACAATATACACCCTATAGACTAAATTTTAATGTAACTATCTTAAATTGTTTAGTAAAATTGTATAAATAAATAAAATTACCCACTTCAGCAAAGTTTATCGCAGTCAAATATTAGGATACAAAATGTAGCTCATAACATGCAGTCAGTAATTAACATATTTTTTATTTATTGTTCCATACATTTAAAAATGTAGTTTGTTAAAATATTACAAATAAAAGAGCTTGTTTCGATCACAAGCTTAACATAATTTTAAATTAGGCAAACGTTTAAGTGCACAATGATAACAACTTAAATTTTAATAAAAAATAATTTTTGGTTAGTAAAATTTGTTTAACTGGTCAAGTTATATCTTACTTATTGATGTAAGGGAGGAGTGGAAATATAAATGTCGATTGTTCAATTATTGTTATTTTTTGTATAAAACATAACTGAAACATCATATCACTAGGTTTAGAAAATCAGAAATTTTCTTATATTACTATGTTATGAAAATGATCTATGGTTTCCTTTATATTTTTATAATTATTTATAAATATTCGGGGGTTAATTTGCTAAGTGTGTTGTGTTAAATATAATCACTAATAGTTCATTATTATACTTATATTATCTCAAAATATTTAGCGCAAAATAATAAAGGCAATATATGTGAAATAAATTTAATTTAATTAATAATGTTTATAAATGTACTACTATTATACATTAGCCCAAAAAACTTAAAGTTTCGTCCTAAAGTTTTGAGCAGCGTTATTCTACGAGTCGGACGTAAGTTTCCTCCAAAGCGTATCTGTTAATGAGTTTGTTTTATATAGTTTTTGATCTAGAACTTTTAAACTAAACCCAAGAAGCTACTTCACTGAAAGAACTTTGATCTGATAAACTTTTAACTTATAACTTTAACTCTCAAAGTAATGCATTATTGCTACTTTTCCTGATATAAATAAATCACTTCTTAGGAGTTATGTCCTTATCTCCTGGGTGGATGTCAGAAGAAATATACTCTATACTGTCTCAGAGTCTAAGCTCGTTTAAACAAACGAGAAACAGCTTCTGATTTACAGCCTACGCAGAACTCTACCAGCTTCTGGGGCACTTATCATAGTTCTCCTTAGTAGATGTAGTTGAACTTAGTTCTTAGTTCATTATTTGAAAACGATTAAAATAATTTGCTTGTGTAATTATTGTCTTTAAGTACTAAACATACAATATTGTGATTACATTTAAGTGGTAATATTTTAAATTTAGCATACAATTAGTTTTATATAAATACTAGTATTTAGTATTTTAGATTTCATTATAAATACTACTAGTTAATGCAGAAAACCAGTGGTAGTACTTAAGTAAAGAAACATAATTTTGAAACTGATATTCACCAATTAATTATTTTTTATAAAAACATATTAAATGTATGTTTAATATGAGTGCAAAGCAAATACATTAATATTTAATAATATTACATTTCCTTTTTTATATAAAATTCCGATTTATAGTTTTTGTTTGGATTTAATTTCCAAACAAATAGATTAAATTGCTTTGTTGTATGTTACAAAGCATTGGTCCTATTGTTATGAAAAAACGATCTTCCAAGAATCATTTAGATTTAGAAATTACTTTCTAAATTAACTTAAATATTCGTATTTGTATTATTTTCTAACTGTTTTAATTTAATTTCAATCTCTTCTCTTTCTTTTAAACGTATTAATATGTATTATATGTATTTAAAATGTATTTAGCTAGTTAGATTGTAAAGCAACTCGAAGCACAGTGAATTCATAGAGTTAATTCAGAGGCAATGTACCGCTTCTGTTTGATGTGCTGTGGATTCATAAATTCATATTAGGTACATTAACAATATATACTAATTAATTAATAAATTAAAGCAATTTAGAGAACTATTTAGATAAAAATCTAAAAAAAAACATAATTTTACATTTTCTGTAAGCAAAATATATATTTTTTTTATTAGAAAACATCTCAATAGAATTTTAATAGTCCTCTAAATTGCTTTAATTTAATGTAAATAAGGGAACTTACAAATAAACATCTCTTATTTACGTTACTGTAAATATTGCATTTGAGTTTATATTCAAATAAATTTCAAACAAGAAAATAATGCTTTATTTTAAGACTTAAAATTAGTCTGTATGTACAATTTATGAGTACACAACAAAGAAGAATTAAACACAATATTTAAGATAGCTGAAAATAATGGATACGAAAAGAGAATAATAAGAAAATTATTTCGTAAAATAAAACAAAATTTAAATAATAAGACCAAAGTCACAAAGAAACAAGAAAATATCTGGGCAGGATTTACCTTCACTGGAAAAGAAACATATAAAATGAAAATTTTTTTTGGGAAATTCAATGTTAAAACTACTTTTAATACGAACAACACCATAAAAAGAAGATTAAGCAAGTCAATAGATGAAAGGGAAGCATACGACAAAAATGGAGTATATAAAATAAAATGCAAATGTAACGCAACATATGTAGGCCAAAACAGGACGAAAACTAAAAACAAGATTTAGGGAACATATTAGATTTTATAAATATTAAAAAAGAGATTCAAATTACGCAACACACTTATTAAATGAGGGTCATTTGCCATATGAAATGGAAGAATCAATGAAGCTTTTACACCAAAGTAACAAAGGAAGACAGTTAAATATAATGGAAAACATGGAAATTTTTTAACTAAAAATGAACGGAGAAAATATTATTAATGAACAAATTAACAGTCAATCAGAAATAACTTACTAACTACATCTATACGATTCCATAACGGATGAATCTAGTACTGAAATAGGTCTCGATAATGGAGGAACACCGAAACGCGTCGACAAACTTAAGTGAAAGTGTTACGTTAGGATTGGCAGAAAATTGTACTGAAAATTATTTCATGGATCCTAGCAGATATAATTTGTATAATAACTTAAATTTGTTCAGCCGGATTGTAGTAGTGAAACGATTAGAACTCAGCTACAGGAAATTGCACAAGACGATAGCCAATATATAGTTTAATAAACAATGCATTTTAAATAACGTGATTCCAACATACACTAGAACCAAGAACAATACTAATAGTTTTACTTCGAATTTAGGTATTATAAAAGCACAAAAGACTTGGTTAAAAATGGAAATTAAGACTCTATACATCAAAAAGGATATATTAGATAAGAAGATACTAAATTTACACTTGCAACTGGGTCAATACTGCTTAACTGAAACAATAAACGAAGTTTTACAAGACATTAAATACAAAGTAATTAAAGAAAACAGGACCAAATATGAGAAATTGAAGAAGAAATTAAATAATTTCAACTATGTATAATATAATAATCTAACCAAATAAAATGTTTTCACGAATAGTTAATCTTGCAGAAATTTATATCAACGATCAAGAATATGAACTACTAAGTAAAGGATTAAAACATAACATTCAAAATACTAACATCGAAAAAGACATACAATAGAATATAACAGATGTAGAAAATGCAATTTCATTCGTTCGTAAGGAAGATCAAGTTCACGCAAGACACCTAGCGGCAGAAATTATAAAAGAAACTATAAAACAAAGAATAAATAATAAAGCAAAAAATAACAAAGAAGAAACTATTATTAAACAATTAAATAAGAAAATAAAAAATAGCAACACTTTAGTTACAAAAGCAGATAAAGGAAACGCAATAGTGTTAATAAAAATAATAGATTACATCAAGAAAACGGAAGAATTTATAAACAAGACAGAATGCAAAAAAAGAGAAGAAAGATAGAACTGAAACAAACCAAAAATAAATAAAAAAATCAAAAAAAAATCACATAACCTATTAGACGAGAATGAATACTACAAATACATTAATATGAACCCAAGCCTACCAATAATGAGATCTCAAGTAAACATCCATAAGAATAACTACCAAATTAGGCCTATAGTAAATTATACAACCGCACCAGCATACAAATTGGCAAAAAATATAGCAAACATCATTGGAAATATTTGATTGTTAAAAAAAAAATTATAGTAAAAAACTCATTAGAAGTGGCAGACAAATTAAAAGTACTTGAAGTTTCAGAAGAACATAAACTAATTTCATTTGACATAGAGAACTTATATCCATCGATACCAATAAACGAAACACTAAACATTTTAGAGAGTTCGTTAAAAGAAAATGGAAGTAATATAGAACTAAATAAAGAAATTATGCAGGCTTTACAATAATACTATAACAGAACCAATTTAAATTTAACAACGCTGTGTACAAGCCGAAAGATGGATTGGGTATGGGAAATCCATTATCTGCTATACTAAGTGAAATTTTTATTCATCATTTAGAAGAAAAATATATACAAAATATCTTGCAGAAACATGAATGCTTAGAATACATCCGATATGTTGATGACTCACTATTAATAATAAAAGACAGCCAAAATAATAAAGGAGAACTCATTTTAGAAAAAATAAACCAAATCCACGAGAATATTAAATTTGCAATGGAAAAAGAAGAAAACAGAACGATTAATTTCTTGGACTTAAAAATAACCAGAAATAATAAACAACTAGAATTTGGAGTTTTTAGAAAGGACACATCCATCGATAATATAATTAATGCACATTAAAACCACCCAATGGAACACAAAATGGCAGCTTTTCGATACATGATTAATAGATATATAGTTTACCGTTAAAAAGGAAAGCACACAAAGAAGAACTAAAGACAATATTTAAGATAGCTGAAAATATTGGATACGAAAAGAGAATAATAAGAAAATTAATTCGTTAAATAAAACAAATTTAAATAATAAGACCAAAGTCACAAAGAAGCAAGAAAATATCTGGGCTGGATTTACCTTCACTGGAAAAGAAACATATAAAATGAGAGATATTTTTTGGGAAATTCAATGTTAAAACTGCTTTTAATACGAAAAACACCATAAAGAGAAGATTAAGCAAGTCTATAGAAGAAAAGGAAGCCAACGACAAAAATGGAGTATATAAAATAAAGTGCAAATGTAATGCAACAAGATTTAGGGAACATATTAGATTTTATAAATATGAAAAAAGATATTCAAATTACGCAACACACTTATTACATGAGGGTCATATGCCATATGAAATGAAAGAATCTATGAAGCTTATACACAAAAGTAACAAAGGAAGACGGTTAAATATAATAGAAAACATGGAAATTTTCAAATTAAAAATGAACTGAGAAAATATTACTAATGAAAAAATTAACAGTCAATCAGAAATAACTTTCCAAAATCTAAAATTGTTGAAAATATAAAATAAAAGAGTAGGTTTATATTACATAACGTGTTACATAACGTGTTGCATAACATATTAAATAACATGTTACATAAGAAGCAGTACCGGTGGTAAGAGGAGGGGCATGCCTAACTACATCTAGACGAGTACATAACGATGAATCCAGTACTGAAATAGGTCTCGATAATGGAGGAATTCCGAAACGCGTCGACAAACTTAAGTGAAATTGTTACGTTAGGATTGGCAGAAAATTGTACTGAAACTTATTTCATGGATCCTAGCAGATATAATTTGTATAACAACTTAAAATATACAAATTTAATATTATTCAGCAAGTTACCTAGTCAGGTAAAGCAGCCGTAAATGTATAGGGTTAATTCTATAGACCGCTTTAATTTGATAAATGTTCATTAGTTTTACCTCGTGAATGAATAATGTTTTGTGTTTTGTGCCAGGTCATTGTCATTTATAACCAAATTTATAACCAAAATGTCCTGTTTTTTTCTGTTTTTTTTAGGGCTGTGATAAACATTAATTTTGTTCTTGTATAATTTATCTTTGTGAGTTAAATGAGATAGAAAAACTGGCACAAATCACATAAAATGAAGTTTTTTTACCAATTTATTTTCTTATATTAGCTACTGCACTAAACAAAATAATTGTACACAATATACTATTGTAAAATTACTAAACATTCTTATTTGGTGTATTAGATACTCTAAACCATAGCAATTGCATTTTTCAACCACGTTATATTTTATCATTCTTCGTAAACAAATACAATTGAAGTGAACTTTTCTCAATTAAGAATTTTTCCATAACATTTTCTGTATAACTTATAAATTAAACATTTGGTGTCCGTGAATACAAATATACATTCTCGTACAGTTCAAAATGGCTTGATGTCATTAAACTCTTGAAAAAATGCCAAAAATCTAAATATTGAATTGATATAAAAACACAAGTTTGTTAATTGAAAGTTAAGACGATCATTTTGCCCCTTACTATAAGACGTGTCTTTGGTAAACCCAAGTGTCATATGTATTCCGTGGAGGGGCAGAAACGAGACCTCCACCACGTTCACATTCTATTGTGGCTGGCAGAAAATAAAAGGCCTGATTCTTTGAAAATGTAACATATCTGACAAAAAACTTAAACCTGTCCTCCATAAGATTATAAAAACGACTTTGATCCACGGCTTGTGTCGATCATTCAACAGGTTCTTAAAATGAATGGTGGCAGGAACCTGCAATAAAAGATACCCTGGTCCTCTGTTGAATGAACATCAAATCAAGAATGATATCTATCCTCACTACTGCAGGTTATTGAGTTCACTGGCGTGTTATTGAGTTGAGATGGCGAGTTCACTGTCAACAACAAAGCTGATGATCCTGATATTTAGTTGGTCAAGAATGGGATTCTTACAACTCTGTCACGCATCTTTTAAGTACATAGTATTATTGAGTAATGTAACTCTGACAAATCAATGACATACATCAATCAAAGATTACGTTAACCAGACTCTGATACTGCAACTTTCAATATTTTGACTAAGGGGCGATGAACTTTGCAGAACGCTATTTTAATAGTTGATTGATTGATTGATATTGACTTTATTTTTTTGGGGCGAGGTTAGGACTATTTAGTCATCTCTTCCACCTAACCCCAATACAAAATTACAAACATATACAAAATTAAGTTCTTAAAAATAAATAATGCTTTAACAGACAACAAATAATAATAAATTAAGCTTATGCAATTTATAAAAACATTAACAGTAATACATTTAAACAAATTAGTACGCATTACAACCATAATTAAACATTAATATACATTCATACAACTGAGCAAAAACCACTTCTAAAGTACGCCTCAAAACTGGGATGCATCAACCACTTTGCACAATAAATATGACATCAATAGTTTTGAAAACTGGACACGGCCGTCAGCAGACTTAATTGCATCCGGTAGCGAATTCCACAGACGGCAAGCGGACACAGTAAATGATTTATTATATTTCATAGTCCGGTGCAAATGTATAGCAAGAGTAGTGTCACATCTTCTAATGCTCTTTGCACTTATGTTAAAGATATAGACAAACTTTTCTGCCAGGTTAGCAGGCACTCCAGTTTGTAGTATAGAATATAACATCATCAGAGTATGATATGTCCATAGTTCATTAAGATTTAAGATGTTAAGAGTTTTATAATACAGAGAAACATGAACATCGCGATTTAAATAAAACAATAAAACGTATACAGTAATTCTGTGCCCGCTGCAATCTGTTAGCCAACACCACGGACATGTCACCGACTACGGTGTTACAGTAAGTGGAAATATAAGTAATAGTTCTGAGGCAGCCTGACACATTCTACGTTTCCCAATATACTTGTGTCCAAAAAGTCCCACCCCCTAAACTTTGGAACAAGTGGAAATAAATAAATGAGCTTATTCGTATCTCTTTATGACACAGAGAGATGCATTTTGGTGTACCGACCATTTCAACCCTTACCCCAAAAATTTGGGGGAGAGGGTAATTCAAAAATCTTAAATACAAACCCTTATCAAGTGATACCTCATTTTAAATTGCTTGACAAATGAAGACGAATGGCAAGAATTAAAGGTTTCTATCTCAACCTTATCGGAAATTGCAGCTAGTAACATTTTAAATATCATAACCTTAAACTAAACCTCAAAACTTAGAAGAATTTTAAGCAAGGATTGAAAACGTTTATCAGATAATCACAGCAGTAAAGTAAGGCGTTCTTTTGAGTCAAGGCTTTATTTTTGATAAGAAGTAAATGTATTTTATTTTGAGCATTTATCCTAAATTTAGAATTAAGGTAATTCTTTAACTCTATTACCAATGAAAGGTATTGTAACGTATCTAATTAAACATCTGTGTTAATAAGAAGTTTTTAACTTTGACTGGTCGCCATTTTTGATATGGTTAAAATAGAGACCTCTAATTTGTTCCATTCTTCTTCGTTTATCAAGTACTTTAAATTATTTATCACTTGATGGGGGTTTGTATTTAGGATTTTTGAATTACCCTCTCAACCCTTCATTTTGAGGTAAAGGGTGAAATATTCGGTTACATCAAAATTAATTTCCCTTTGTCATATAAAGATCCCCAAAGCTTATTTATTTATTTCTAGTTGTTCCAATGTTAAGGGGTTGGAGGAACTTTTAGGACACCTGGTACAAAAAGTTCACCCATGTCAGCCTTCCTCCTATTGGCCTTTAAAATTACCAAATAAGGTGTTTTACTAAAATAAAAGTAATTCAAAATATCAGCAATTTGCCGAATACTGCAATCACAATATTTGAAAATTTTGCAAAGTTGATACTGTTGTGATTGCAAAGTTTTATAAGGAAGTAAGGAAAGTAAGCAATACCTGTGGAAAGACAATAAGTTTTAGAGGAAGAATCAAGTGAAAACCGTGGCAGGATATGCAGGCGTGACGAAAGTCAACGTTCTGTGCAAAGTCCATCCCAGAAACACCATCACGGAATACTACTACTTACTCCTGCAATTTCAAAAATGTCATGGTTTATCTTTGACTCTCTTCAAAAGATCCGAGATTTTTAAGTATTCATGTTAGTATTCGGCATATTAAAAAATACATAGAAAGTCTCAAGAAGATTTGAAAAGCAAGATGTCGAACTTCCATCACTATTTTAAGAACAAAGTTTTGTATTTTTTAACCTTATTTACAAAAGGGAGCTTTCAGAAATAGCTTTCATCTGTCTGAAGAACTTATTTATAACGTTCCAAAACTAAATAAAGAACAGAAGAAAGCGTTGTGATCATGTATAAACTTCCGTTCGCCTGTGGGATACTGTTATTTTTTTCTTGAAGATCCCGGTAACACCGGCAAAAATATCTAATCAATTAGTTGCTGGAAGCTGGCAAGACTATATTCAACATTTGCTATTTCAGTTGCCGCTCTCAGGGTTTTCAGCTACCTTGCCTCAACAAAGCAAAACAACTAACTCGGCCTTTACGTTGAATAACAATTTTAATCACTTAGAGACTGAAACTTACAACATTCAAAAGTTCTAAAGTTAAATATTTCAATATACTTATTATTTAGTAAAACGTATTATATGTGGGACTAATACACAGTTACCAAAAAGAAAGATGTTGATATACTGGGCATAAGAAAATAAAACCCTACGTTGGGTGGAGTAACGGTTGGTGTGACTTCAAACACAACTAAATTGATGTATCATGGGGGACAAGAGCTGAAGAGCTTAAGGCCTTTCTTAAGTATAGTTTCCAACCCTAATAATCAATATGTTTTTTCTTATAAATGTTGACTTGAGGGTGTAGGAATTAGTAAACTTCCTGATATTGGTGAGGCAAGTTAAAGGAGGAGTACGAATGACATACCTGGCAGCCTTGTCTGTTTGGTGGATGATCTGATCAGGTTAATTGACCAAGGATTCCCAATATTTGTAAAATCAAGGAAATTATTTTGTTTTGCTAAAATAAAGAGCTACTCTAACTCCATCCAACTCTAGGCGAATTGTATAAAAATAATCTAATTAGAGAAGCTGCCCATTTAGTAAATTATTTGAAACTGTGGACTCAGTGATGGAGGTTGAGGATGCTGCACACTAGCTTGTAGAGCTATTGCACATGCACATGCACACCCTTTCAACAAGCCAGGATTACCACCATATTTACTAGCTAAAGGTTGGTGTTAAAATAATGCTATTTCATAACCTAGGCCATACAAATCCCACCAAATTTAACAAGTCTGTAGGTGAAAGCCCAGTTTAGGCACCTCATTGAGCCACAATATTTACATGCATTTTCCATATAGATACTTTTTAGAAATTTAAATTTAGAGTATCTTATCTGATGACTATCAACAATACGCAGCGACAATGTTTGAGAGTAAATGACATAGATCTGTGGAGTGACTGTTTCTCCCACGTTCTATTTGTTGTACGTGACATGCTCCAGAGTTAGTTCCGCTTAAAGCTTGGTAGTCCTTCAACCTAAGAGAAAACCAAGAATTTGGTTAACAGGAAAGTCCTAAGCACTTCAGTAGAGAGGGGGAATTTGAGAGACTTAATATCAAGTCAAAGTTTGCAGAAATCAAAATTCCAGTGATGGTGATTGGAACAAAAGATTTCAGTCCGACTAACTGCCTGATAAACCTACAGTTAAAACTTATTATATACTAGAAATTCTTATAGTTATTGTATACATTACTTACGATGGCAATTTTCTCAAATATATTACTACACGTTTCAGTTAAGAATATTTAAATCCTTATTTAGGTTATTAGCATTCAAAGTTCATTACCATTGTGAAGGATGATTACGCAATTAGTAGATGTAACATATATATATATATATATATACACTTTTATATCATTATTGCGTCCATGTTAAAGCACTTTACATTTAAAGTTGCGTCCGGGTGCAATGTCGCGTCCGTATAAGGACGCAATAGTACAACCCCATGTTAAACAATTGTGTCGTGAACCAGTGTGATATTTTAAAGAGTAAGCTTGTTCTATATTTCATAAGGTTGCTTAACAAAATATCAAATCATATTTTTTAATTTTTTTTCAGACCTAAAAACATGTTGCAAATATTTAGGTGGACTCAATAATGGTAGGAAGTTAGTAAATGATATACATTTCATAGTTCCGTGTTCTTTCGACAGAGTCGCTGCAGTCGACCTTTGTATATTTTTCATGTATACAGAATGACTAAATTAGTGTCATATTGCGTCCATAAATCTGGCAACACTGTAAAAAAATTAAAATGTAGTTTTCTACATTGATTCTTTTATTCGTAACTTTTAGTTGTCATTTCCCATTCCTTGATTTATTGAAAATAAATATTCGAAGGAGCAACGGCCCTAAAGTACCAATTGTTTTTACTGTTTGTAAACTGTTAACAATAGCGCTTTATTTACATTTCATGACGTCTGAGTAAAGCGGAAATATTCGTTATATTGTTTGAATTTAATTTGCTTAGGGGCTACGCCCCAAATACAGATATTATTATTTAATGTTTATAAACTGGTGATTTATTTACATTTGATGTGGTGCGTAAAGAATTTAACTTCCTAGAAAGTCAGGCTTACTTTTGAATATGAACTACGCCCCAACTATATGTACAGTATTGTTATTTACTGTTTACAAACTGTAAAACTATATTATATTTGATGACCAGAGAGTAGAGCGATTGACTTCATGGTTTGGTACGGATCTATTATGCAAAGGGGCTACGCCCCAAATACGGATATTGATGTTTACTGTTTATAAACTGTAAACCATTTTATAACTTTGTTTACACTAACAATAACGTAAAGCGCCCGACTTTATAGTATTGTTCGGATCTATATAGCAATTGGCCTACGCCCCAAATACAGAAATTCTTATTTGCTGCATATAAAGTGTAAAACTTGTCGGTCTATTTACATGACGTCTGAGTTTATCGCTAGTTTACTTG
>JAGFPH010010569.1:15563-39316 GCA_018207615.1 Philaenus spumarius | reverse complement strand
GTATTAAGTCTATTACACGTGTACAAAATCTACGAAAAAATACATATTACACAGTTTTAAATTTCGTGTATACAAATTAGCAGATTTTCTGAGATTTTTTCTAGCAAATCCCTTAGCCGTTGTATTGTATCAAAGCTCTGCTTTATAGATGTCTTTCATTAGAGCCAACGTGTTTTCATAATATCTAAACTCATCAGTCTACAAAGTGCACAAACTACAAGAATAACTACAAACCAAATACAAGTGTACCACTTAAAATATTTTAAATAAATATGTAAGTATAAGCCAGTTCTGGTTTTAATGAACTCATATCGTAATTAAAGCCAAAATTTAATAGCCCAAGGCTCACTGAATTATTTCTTCTAGATCCCTGAACAAATTATAATTATGCTTTATATATTGTAATAAATCGCGCTGTAGTTAAACACAAATATAAAATTGTAATATTTTGCGTTACATGATAATCTATCAATCTAAACAAATATGCCCTCTACTTTCACTACATTATATGGTTATCACCTATAATAGCGTACTACCTCCCTATAATAGCGTAGTGGTAGGTATCTAGCATACTACCATTTTTCTTTGCCAAACTATGCTAAGAACGCTTTGAGTCAACTGTATGACACGATCAGGAAAAAGCGTATGCATCATTATAGTGTTTGTAACACGCAACTTTTTCTCATGCGTTAACCCTACAACTGGCAGTGTTAAAGCTAAAATTTTCCAGCCCGGTTTTTAGCGTTTTGCAAGCATATTTTTAAAATTCGCCAAAAAATAGTAAATGAACCCCAATCCAAAAGTGTTCAATAGCTATTTTATAGAAGAAACTTGAAAAAAAATCAAATATGCCACTAAAACTTAGTTTCTTTTGAAATTGTAAAAGTTATTAGCTTAAAAAGCAAAAAATGTTCAGAAACGGAAGGGAAAAAACAAATTTATTCCTACATAAAAAATAGTAAAACATTTTTGTAATTTTTTTCACAATTCACAAAAGTTGTATAATTTAGTTATAAATAGAAATATGCAAAAATATAATTCAATTTCACAATTATTTTGTTCAAAATAACACTTTGAACGTGTTTACTACATAACCTGCAAATCATGACTAATTTCAAAGTGACTAAGCCTATACATTTTTTACTTCAAACAATGTTTTTTTTTTAAACAAAAAATTCGAGAATGAAATGTAGAATCGAAAAGAATTCTACCCAGTTTCAAATAACTTTACATTTTGTAATGAAAAATGAAAAATATCAAATTGGCAGTTAACCTAAAACCTTATTTCTAGGCTATTTTATTTCTTCACTTACCGTTTTATTAGAACACTGTTATAAGCCTAATTTTACTCAAACACAATCTACACTTATTTATTTATAACTTAACACAATATAACACTATTTTATAAACTATAAACACTTTCAATTCACTAAAATATGAAGATGAATAAAACTTACAGTGAACGCTTTGAGATCTGAGTGTAAAATGGTTATTTGGTTATAGAACGCTTCATTTACATCACCTCTGTGCCAACTGAATAGTACCTAAATTATTTGAACTGAACATAGAATAAAGCGTGAGATTTTTTCTTTAAAACCGTATATTAAACATCTTATGAATAAATCGATTTCTGATAGTAAAAATCGATTTACAAAATGCTTGCTTATTGGCCGAATCGTATGTATAAATATACGTTTTACGAAAAAGTTTTAAATACAAAAGTTAAAGGGTAATCCATTTCCTTTCCAATGGTGCCGGTTTTATTACGATTGCATGATTTTAAGTGTATTAATTAATCGAAAATACAAATGTATGCAAATTCTCGCTAATTGTCGAAATGGCTGCATCTTGCGCCTGAGAGAACGTCACTTTGGGCAGTCTGGCACTGTGAGGGTAATCAAGTACAGTTTACAACAAATTCGACATAACATTATTTAAGATTCAAAATGTTTACGGTTCTGTGTTACTATTATTAAGATGAATTTTATATCTATTATTGCTTTTGCTCTTAACGTCTGAATTTTTCTTACTTTGAATTCACGTAATATGCATATGAAAATCATATTTTATAAAATTATGTAAACTAAATTTAATCTTACGTTTTATCCATAGGTTGTATTTAAGGAAATATCAAGGGTGACACATATTTCTCCATTATTAAGAGTTACCACACACAATATTTTTAATACTTGAACTTCACATCCATTTAGAAAAAAACAAAAACGTAGTTATAAAGACTTTAAATATGTAATCATATAATAACACTGTTAGAGCATTAGTTGTAACATTACAAGTTCGCTAGTCAACTATAGGTAATAAAACTCCGAAACCGTTAAATAAGACATAAGGATGTTGAAAGCGAAAGTTCAAATTAATGTAGACTGGCAAGGTACGTAATGTAGTCAATTGGACAACAAATATTTTGTTTAGACATTACCTAAAGGATGAAAAACTAACTATTTTCTTACTATAGCTACTAAATATACTAAAATTAGAATACAATTTAAGTACATACCTTGAACACCTTAATCTCTTACCTCTTGAAAACTTGCTACATTTTGAATTGGGATAATATTATTATATTAAATTTATTCAAATGTATCAAATAAAAAAATACTGTATATATTACTAAGTTTGAGTATAACATTGTGCAAGGTCAACTAATTGTTTCACATATGGTTGATATTGAAAAACCGCCATTATGGTGAAAAACCGCCGAAAGAAACCGTTTCAAGCCAAATGTAAAGTACTTTAAATCAAGTAACATATTCAATGCTTTTTCTAATGTTTAAATAAATCTTTATTTTAAAATTAATTGAAATAGTTAATGTTTAATATCAGCATAAAAACAATAAAAGAGTTACATATTTACTTAAATGTCATTGAAATACAAAATGTCTATAACAACTTTTACTTTGTGTAAAAATTTAAATCTAATCCACTTAAATAAATACAAAATATAAAACGTTGGGTTTTCCAAAATTTAATAATAAATATGTTTGTATGTACATGATGAACGTAAATCCTGATAGAAAATAACTCAAACGTCATAAAATAGTTTTTACAATAAAATATGTTTAAGCATAATTAGATTTATATTTTAGTTTTTAAAGTGAACATTCTAAGAAAGGAATATTTATAATTTTCTAAGCAAAATAACTTTGTAAAATTTATAGTTTACACAGAAATTACAACTGCCAATAATTAATCAACGGCGACTAAGGCAATAAATAACAATTTAATTAAGTACTAAAACTTAATTATTAATTAAGTACTTATTAAAAAAGTTACAAAGTCTAAAGTTACAGAATTGTAATTCTACCTGCAAAAGCAAATTTCAATTCGTTACATGTACACATATTTTCTAGTGATACAGGCATTTTTGTTGAACTTTTAAAGTTACTGCTTACAAGTAAGAAATGTTTCATAACTTTAGTAAGTGTGGTATGTCAACAAAAATGTTTAATAGTTTATGAAGAACCAGCCGTTCTTCAAAAGGTTTATGTAAAGCTGTTTATGATAATGCAAATCTTAGGAAACCTGTGCTCGTGTCAAGCAAGGGGGTAATCTTATGTTCGCTATTACTTATCTTGTTTTAAGGATGCCATTGACAACGAATTTTGGAATGTGGAGCAAACACAATTGAACGTGTATAAAAAATATTCTACGATAGTTTGCGTTACAGTTTTCTAGCACTGTGTTTATTAACGATTACATAATAAATATAAAAACAGAAAATTAATTACATACTTACCAAATATTTTGAAAAGTATTAAAAATTTCCATTCTACATTTCTGAGACTTTTGAATATCTTTGACTTATATTTACAAAAATAGTAGAGTTTGTAAAACTAATCCAAACCTGGCGATTAAAGAAGTAGTTAATTAAGCTGATGCACCACTCCCATTTGATGAGTAGTGTTTCACGAATGTCCGCAAGGAATTTAAACCATTTTAATTAGCTAAATTAAAGCAGTTTATTAGATACTGTTAGTTATCAATTGTTTTCTTTTGTAAATTCATAATGGCAGACACTTTAAACTTTATAAGTAAATATATACATCTGGGGCTTACAAACAAAAAATATTCAAATTTGTATAAGGTAAATCAACTTCGAAATGCACCTTTGTATTTAAATTTAACTCATGCATATAAATAATTGTAAACTAAATAAATAAATTGTAACTAGTATTAGTAAAAGAAAAAAAAAATTGTAGATAGATAATGAAAAAATTCAATTATCACTAATCTCTTATTGTATTTCTAATATTTCTATGATATATTCAATAATATATCTAATAGTAATTGTACAATTTTATCGTTCTGTTATTGTGTTATTCGAAATGTGGGTCAGCATTAATATAAATAATTATTATCTTGAAATTATCTTACAAGCGTCGTTTATATTTTCAAGTCGTTTTCTCTTAAGGGTCGAAGTCAATTTATTATACATTTAATCAGCTTCAGAGAGGAGTAAATTAAATTAAGTGACTGTAGGAGTTCTAATGATAACAAAATTGTCTATAAATAATACAAGAGTACTCTCAAACAGCTCTAAAAAATATCCTTAAATATAATAATATTTAAAATGTGAAAATTACTTTGAACACACAGCAATCAACTTAGCAAATTTAAAAGCAATTATAATCAATTTCAATTCTTCACAAACATCAGCTTATTGAACTTAGAGAAACATAATAATGTTTTTATACATAAACATATATATATATAAGCCAAATACCAATCATTCATTGCTATTTTCTCAAAAACTACAAAATTTATTAAATTTAAATTTGGCATGGTGGTCATTAATATGTTCTAGAAGTGCAATAAAGATGGGATTTTGAAAAAGAATTAGATTTTAAAGGGAATTCAAAAGAAAAAAGTCAGTATCACATTTTTTATCATTTATAAGAAAAAATGGTCCACAGAGCAGAAATTACACCCAGACATTTCTTTTACTCGCTAGAAACTAAATACAAACGAATTTAGTTAAAACAATGTGTTTTCGGCCGCTAAAAGTGGAAAAATTAGAGACTTTAATGAAGCACACAAACATCAAGATGGCGGCCATCCAAGGCCTTCTTTTGAAAAGATGGTGAATAATGCTAACATCACATTGGTTGCCTTTCCTTTGATAGATTCTTATTGGTTTGTAGAGCTTTTTTTCAAGAATAATATTTGTTTACTCTCTTTTTTTTAAAATCATTAATCTTAATACAACATGAGCATGTCATGGGACATTAAAATAGAAGATGGCGACTAACCACAGTATTTCTGTACTAATAAGAATAATAATGCTTAAACCAGATAGGCTTTATTTTGTGTACGATTATTTGTTTGGAGGAATATACATTTTCGTAAGTAAACATACATTTTTTTTAAATACCCTGTCCACTTCAAAGATCACTGATAAATAAATAGCCTCAGTGATAAGATCAAAGGTCACTGATAACATATCTGCGGTGAACAGAGCTCACATCAGAATACTCTTCCTTAGATGTTCTGCTTCAGTACGGTACAGTCACATCCGTCGACATGCTCTCTTGCATTAGTTCAATTTGTTATTCCCTTGAATTAATATATCTTCTACTATACGTTCACTGCAATAAATTAGCAACAAAGTTTTTCAAGGATTTAGTGTCAATATTCTTACTACCCATACACGAGCTTCATTTTTCACTCCTGCTTTAATGGGATTACCGTTATTTTTTCTTAAAATTAATCAATATCGGTTTAGATTCAAAAGAAAAAGGCTTAAATTTTGTCATCATTTTATTCTTGTTTACTTCCGTATTTTATTTAACAGTACCATGTAAAATAACTTGGTATGGTAACTCTTTGGTTTATTTACTACTTTACTTTCTATTCCCTTTACGTAAGATTTCGAAGAATTATAGCAAAACAAATTTTTCTATTAATTTACAAGATAGTTATTTTGGTTTAGTTTGTTTGATGTTTGTTCACAAAGCGCTGTTTATTATCACGTTCTATTTCTTCTTCCTACATTTCAAATTCGGTTTTCCTTCTCTTTAAGATTCTTCAAATATACTTACTAACTTCTTACTAACAGCAGTTTAACTTTGTTTCCTGGAGTTTTCATTTATGTTCTTTAAAAAGGTTATTATGTGTTTGTTAGTTGTTTGAACCTTCTGTTTATAGGTTTCTTAGTGAAATCAGAACCTTTTCTAATTAGTAATGTGTGTTAATAAGTTTAGTTCCAAATCCGACATCATACCAGTAAAACACCTGGAGTTCATTAAAATTGGCGGGGTTGTGATACTTCACCGTGTTTTACATTTGGAGAAAGAATGTACTTCTTTTATTACATGTTTTAGCTCATGTAAGACACTGTCTCAAGAGTGGCTGAGGTGCAGGCAAGTAATGTACAGCACGTTTGTAATAATTATGAATAGTTAAAATTTTCAAAGTGTACACCTTATTATGTCATTTGGTAAAATTGTTTTAAACATCAGTAGCTGAATACAATGCTCTCATATGCCCCTTCCTACCACTTACGCCACTACTTGTGAAATTCAGGCTGGTGGTAAAATATACAATTAAACTCTGGTAGTGTACAGAAGTGGCAACGTGATTATACAGCCGAAAATGTATTTGGAAGGAAAGCCCATATCCTGTCTTAAAGTGTATCGGTCCCATGATGAGTGCAAATTTTGAAAAATTCATTCCGCAATGCGGTTTTTCTCATCCTAAATGAACTGTTGACTGCATCACTCCTAATAATTTATCTGCTACTTGCCATCCTGGCGAGTAACATGCATTCGACGAAACGCCTGTTTATGAATCTCTTACACCTTTCATTAGCTCCACTTCAGAAGACAATTCTACAGCCACCCACATAAACAAAACCAACAAATCAAAGGTTTGACTGAAAATATGTATCCCCGATCTGAATAAACTGCACAAAGACATTCTTAGTTGGCTTAAGGAGAGAGCTAATCTAACAAAAAAGAACGACTCCGTACCCAGCATTAATGATTGTGTATTGGATGACATTTTATTAGAGTTGGTGAATTATCAGTCTTAAGAATCTGTGGTTGAGTTGGACGATGCTGTTCAAACCCCGTAGGGTTTCATCAGAAATTAAACCAACTAGGGTACCCACCTCACAATCTGTGTCTTAAAGTTGGAACTGAAATAATATTGCTGCACAATCTGATCGCTCCAAAACCTTGTAACGTAATCAGGCTGCAGGTTAAAGCCTTACATAGGAATGTAGTTAGCTTATCATATTTACATTTTGTGGATTTTGTACCCCGAATACCTGTTATTCCTCCTGACTAACATTTTTACTTTAAACAACTGCAGGTTCCTTTCAAGGTATGTTTTGCCATGACAATAAACAAAGCAAAAGTGCAATCTTTGAAAGTAACAAGAATGGATTGAAATTACCGTTATTCCTATGGCCAGTTATATGTATCCCGTTAACGTGTAAGTTTTCCTGGCAGTCTGGTGATACTGCAGCCAGAAGGCGAACAAAAGTCGTGGTTTATAAGGAAGTTTTATAAAACACAATCATTAAAAGATACATTCTTTCTCCTTAAACCGAATTTACTATTTTCTATTGCATTTCACACTAATTTAAGAAGTAGTAGTTCTGAAAAAGTTGGCTTGCAAATACCTATAACCTGGCTACAAAATCGAAACGACAGGAGTGGTGGTGGATAAAGGCTTTTGATTAAAAACTTGGCGGGTAGTTTGTTTTAAGGTCATAACTATCACTAACGCTTTTTTTCAACTGCCCTACCTTTAAATATACCAATCCCTTTGGTTATGCTGTATACTAAAGCTTCGACACAACAGTCTTATTGGACATTTGCACGCAGAACTACCCACTGAACTTCTGTTTTCATAAAAATATCCGTGTTCTAGAACTTGAACTTTACATTTTAACATTTTTCAATAGTACTATTATAGACAATAATACAGTAATAATCCATTTTCTTCCTTGATCCATTTTATTTCCCGTAGGGATGCACGGGTATGCAGCAAATATAATATTTAATAACTCATGAGAAATCTGATCAGTTTTATTTTGTGTGTTTTATGATTTTAATATGTGCCTGTGTATACATTTTTAAATAATGTTGTGAACTGTTCGTTGTTATTAACAAGTTGTTTTTAACTTTTACGCTCATAAAATTTGAGAAAAATTTATTTGTAAAAGCAATTTGAGTAGATCTGATGATAGTGAAGTAGTATCACAGAAAAGATTAATCTGAGTTTAATAATGTGGATTGTTTAGACAGATAAAAATATATGAGGTATTTTTTTTAATAAATACGAAATTTTTATTTTTATTGCAAGTCGTCGTTTAAAATTTTTCTCAATTAGAGGAATGCATTTTCTTTAGATTATCTTTATTCTGTACCGAATTAAAATAGATATAAAATAAAGAGGATACATATATTTTATTAGCGAATTTCCATAGGAAAAATGAGCTATTGCAGTGGCTCTTATGGTGAGATCCAAGGTCGGGAGTAGCAAATGAGCACCGATCACGGTCCCCAGAACACGTTTTGGGGTGTCATTAAAATTCATATATATATATATGTGTTCGCACTCTAGCGGCCGCATTTTAAGTCCGATTTGGTCCAAATTTGGTATACGTGTTGGTTGTCTATGTGGCTCGGACGAGTTCGTTAACCAAAAAAATCCAACAACCGGAAGTACGTTTTTTGACCGGAAGTAACAACAATTTTTTTAGATTTTTACTACGAGAATGAATTTTTTTTAGAGTTTTTTCTAAAAATATAAATGTAGGATGTTATTCTGCACATTTTGGTTTTTTACGCGACCTTAAAGCTTGCTTGGTTCCCCCAAAATCGACCAAAACGTAAAATACCATAAAAGTACCCGGTTCGAAGCCAAGTGGTGAAAACTCGCGAGGCCACTAGGCGCAAACAAATTCTACTAATATATTGAGTACACACAGACAGCTGATCAACGCCTTCGTGAGTAGACCTATTTCCCAAATTGTTAGTTGAAACCCTAAAACATAGGCATATAAACTTAATTTTGGAAATTTGCTCAATTCACGTCAGCGATTCAGCTGCGTGGTCGAATTATTATTGAGGTTGTACTGATGGCATTGGACACAACAAAGCATGGGGACTCTTTGGACATATTCCTGGAGTGAGGAAACTGTACATTGATCTAATAAATTACCTTTTATCCAATAGTTTTGACAGTTACATTCAATAGGAATTGAATCAGGCTACAAAAATGTGTTCTTTTGTCTAAACTAAGTGCATTGATGAATAATATGCAATAACTTAAGTTCTAGAAATATTACATTAGTTAGTAAAAACAAAATTACTTGTTACGTTTCCGCACTTGAACACCCTGTGAATTATCTTTGCTTATTACAGAATCACCCTGTATAAGATATATTTATTTCAAAATTAAATGCATTAAAACCTCGATAATTAATTGGGCATCCATCATTTTGAAAATTGGCACTCAAATGGCAGTTTTTCTAATTGAGTGATTTAGGCCCAGTCTACACTGTTTTTTGGTTTCGCATCCGTCAAAAACAGTGTGTAAAAATCTACTGCTCAATAAACTTGTCCAAAACAAACATTTCAATCGACATTTCTCCTAAAAATCGAACTGATTCATCAAAACAACGTGCTCTTTGCCGTCCTTTAAAAACGTTCCCGGTTAACACTTTCGTTGCTGACGGTATTTTGTTGAACGTATTAATGAAGATTATTTGAACAAATTGAAGTCTTTGGAAAAAGATACATGGAATTCCTTACAGTAAATAGTTGTCAGATTTAAAACCGCTTTGCATGGTTTGGAAGTGAAAGGGGTTTGAAGAATTTGTGACAGGCTGGAGTAAAAATAGCAAACCCTCACCACGTACTAACAGAACAACAAAGGTGAATGGAGCCGTCCTCACTCCTTATTAGCGAATTTCCATAGGAAAAATGAGCTATTGCAGTGGCCCTTATGGTGAGACCCAAGGTCGGGAGTAGCAAATGAGCACCGATCATGGTCCCCAGAACACGTTTTGGGGTGTCAAAAAAATTCATATATATATGTGTTCGCACTCTAGCGGCCGCATTTTAGGTCCGATTTGGTACACGTGTTAGTTGTCTATGTGGCTCGGACGAGTTTGTTAGCCAAAAAAATCCAACCGGAAGTAACTATATTTTGAGATTTTTACTACGAGAATGAAATTGTTTTAGAGTTTTTTCTAACAATATAAATATAGGATGTTATTCTGCACATTTTGTTTTTTTACGCGACCTTATAGCTCGCTTGGTTCCCCCAAAATCGACAAAAACGTAAAATACCATAAAAGTACCCAGTTCAAAGCCAAGTGATGCAAACTCGCGAGGCCACTAGGAGGAAACAAATTCTACTAATATATTGCGTACACACAGACAGCTGTTCAACGCCTTCGTGAGTAGACCTATTTCTCAAATTGTTGGTTGAAAACCTAAAACATAGGCATATAAACTTAATTTTGGAAATTCGCTCAACTCACGTCAGCGGTCCAGCTGCGTGGTCGATTTATATTTATTTATTTGGTTGTTTGTATCTAGTGTGAATTTCCGCAAATCCCTAATAATACCAATGATTCACAATTTATTTATAATTTAACCATATAAATTTAAAAACACATATATACAGTAAGGTAAAGTGCCCGAATTTTGTCCCCGTTCCCAATTTCGTCCCCCTCAGCTTCTCGGATCTGACGCTAGGCGCACCACCGGCGATGTTTTCTAGCGGTAGCCAACAGGCAGACTAGTTACTTGTGGAAGTTTCATCAAAGTGGATCGCGTTGTTATCTTTTGGCAGACTGGTTTCATGTTTTTTGTAAAGGCGAGTTCTTGCAATATAATTTGTAAATGATGTTTCGTACTTAAGTTAGGTACCATGAAATGTGTTCTGGGGCAAGAACAAAAAGAAGTTTGTCTGCGACACTTGTGTAGAGGGCTAAGATATATATTTTATCGTTTTAAAGTTGATATGTGGTGTAATTTTCTACTTTTATATGTGCCCTAATACATTTAATACTGTTCCATAAACGTATTTGTTATTATTACCTTGTTTTAAATCAACGTTATCACTTTTATAAGGTATATTGGGAGGGGACGAAAATAGGACCACTTTTATAGATTTAAGCAAAAGCATATTTGTTTTAATTTTATTTATTATGACAATAAAAATATTTTTGTATGGTTTTAAACTAAATTTTCATATTTAGGGTTAGTTGATAGTAGTAAATCCAAATTTTTAGAAACATTGACCTAAAACTGTGGCTCTCTGATCAAAAAATAGACTGGGGGGACGAAATTCGGGCACTTTACCTTATATATGATTATAACAATATATAAAGAAGCCTGATAAGTTACTCCGTGATACTTTAGTATAAACGCACAAACCAATGACTTTTGGCAACTTAAAATAAGTAAGATAAACTAACTGTCGCAGTATTTACACGATCTTATAGAATCACAAAATCCGGGCTTTTTTTCTTTAAATGTTTCATAAGCTATTTTTACCTAGAGTTCTTACTGGATAAAATGCAATAAATACAATATTTAACAATCCTATTAATTAAACCTCTTCCCGTACAAGTTTTACTTCCAATGTTTAATTTATATTTACAAGTTATTCTCACTAACTTTACCTGCATCCAATAGTACAGGGTACCTTTTATGGCAAGTATTATAATTATACAATGTATGAAGGGAGGGGAGGGGGATTGTTGACGTGCATAGAGTGTACCCAAACATTGATGATTTTTAAAAGTGGGCATAAAGTGTATTTGTATGTGTTTAAGAACATTTACAAAGTGTTTTACAATTAATGCATAAAATAAAATGTAATGCATAAAATAAAACGTAATGCACAAATGTGGTATGGTATAGTCAGACAACTGTTACTTTAACAATAGCCGTTAGGATCCAACGTTTAGTGTACACACTCAACATATAAGTAAAGATTTAATTTATTTTCCTAGCTACTCTCCCTCCGCCAAAGACCAGATATTGTTACAATTTAGCATGCATATAAAAAGCTACGAACGAAATTGATTTCTAGCAGTATATGTGTATCGTCCGTTTATGTAAGCATAACAATCGCGCATACGTTTTAAATTGAAATAATCTGTTTTATCCACACCATAGGTGACGGTTTAAAACAATCACGCTTTAATAACGCATACTCACAAGGAAGACACCAACTCTGTTTACTACATGCACTGCAATACACTATTAGAGCAACTAACTCTGTTTTTCCATTGAGGCTAAGTCCGCAAATTTAACAATGTTTAAATTAGTTTACATTTAACATTATAAATTTGCTAATGCTAGCTAGTAAATATCTTAACTTCGTCAACATATTCAGACCTACATGTAAATGCCACTGCTTTGGGTAAACTTAGGTCTAAGACACTATTCTTAATGTAATTGAAAGCCTCATATAATTTGATTTAAAAAATGTATTTACTATTTGAGTATACATGTTCAAATTATGATTTTTAAACTTAATGTTCAATTAGATGGGTCATAACATTATTTGTGTCCTTTGTAAACTAACCAATTAACATAGTAATTTTGCAGTTTTTAGTAAAACCACAAGACCATACAATATAATAAATATCATACTTGTTACATGTATGATATTATATCATAGATATAATTATTATTATTATTTAAAACTTAGATGTTAATTTTCTTTATTTTTTTATTTTTTTAACGTCCTGCTGTTTTTAAGGCACTTTAAGGCTAATGAAGACGGGACCTACAGTTTTTACGAGGAATCCGAACCCGTATGGGAATTTAACCCGGAACTTTTCCATTGATGGTTGCCATGACGATTGATAAAGCTTTAATTTTCTTTGAAGTACTCTTTTTTTAATTTTTTTATTTCGCAATAAAATTATTACTGTAATTAATAGTTTGGTGGCCAGCCTTAAATATATTTGTTTTGAAATTTAAGCTTACACAGTATTCAGTATGTATATATTAAGATTTTAGATACATAGGTTTGACATATTAATATGTGCATATTAGACTGCTTTATAGTATTATATATGCAGACTAGGTTATACAAATACTCTAAAGTTTACATTTAAAATAACTTCATACATATATTTACAAAAATTAAACTAAAAATAGTAGGGTATTAGGTATACAAACTTTGTACTTATATACTACTCGAAAATGTTTTATATTTAAATTCTAATTGATTTTGTATTTTATAGTTATAACATACTGTGACAGTCGCTTTAATCATGTCAAAGTTAATGAAAGCTTGATAATGCTGCAACACAAGGATACAAATATATGGGATGAAATGATATTTCAAAGAATTTTAGAAAATGGAATTTTTTTACAAACAGACAACGGTCACAAATATTTGTATTTTAATAAATTTATTTTAAAATAATCGTAATCGGGTGTAGCACCAGTATAACAAATACACGAACACAAAGCGCTTACGCAAAGATATTAATAATACCAGAAGGATGTGGCCCACATCAATAGTTACCAAATTTTCATAGTTTAACAAATACAAAATCGGAGGGCAATTTTGTATGCGCTTTATTAAGGCCCTTCTCTTGTAGTTCATTATATAAGTCATTTATTCATAAAATATAACTGTAGATAAGAAAGGCTAACATATACAAATAACGAAAGTAATTACCTTAAGTAATAGTAAAACCTGGTAGTATTAATTATAAATAAATTTTAAGTTTAATAAAACTTACTTGCTGTTACAAAATTGTTTGAAAACTTTAATATTTAACGTATATATTTACAATCATTACAACTCTACATATATAGATGCTGTCTTTTAATATTAAACCATTTACTATAAAATCTAATTTATAATTACAAAAGCAATGATGACAAAGCCCAGATTAAAGTTTAGTTATATATTTACACTCTACTTAAGTTAGACAGTTTCTGTCATGTGGCATGTATTACTTTGCAGGTATTTCCCTAGAGCAATTTAATGCATGGCTGAATATAAGGACAAGTTCTCAAAGTTAGGTTATTATTAAACATACCAATTTAGTTAAAACTTTACACATTTGTAGTATAGTGCAACTTGTGCCAACCCTTTTATAGGAATAATATATGTTTTACATAGTCAATATTAAAGAAATATGCCAGTATTACTATTATTGTAAGTAATCGTATAAATATCAATATATTTGGGCGAAAAAAAAAGTTTAAGAGATTAATCAATGAACAACCACTTTGTTTAACTTAATTAAAATTAGTTTAAGGTATGCAAATATTTTAGTTTATAATAATTAGTAAATACAGAAAGTTGAATATTGTACGTACATTTATAATACACTTTGAGTAGGCGATGATAACCACCCAGGTTTTTCGCCTTTAAACCCAAAAATAAAAATAAAAAAAAAAAAAAAAAAAAATACACTTTGAGAATATGTATTCTTACATAAACGGTGCATTTAGGTCCATTCAGCGAGTAGATAAAACTTTCCGTTCCCTAAAGAGTTGTTGGTAGGATTATAACACGTTCTTACCTAATGACCCTAAGCTTGCATAATTACAATAAAACTTTTCCTTTTCCATTGTATACTTGTGTTTGTAGTTAGAAGATTGTTTGAGGTCATGTGGTTTTAAAAAAATAAATATTTACCATATTATTAAAATTTATTTTTAAATCTAATTAATGATTGATTTATTTACTTACATTTTATGTTGGTATTTATTTGTAGACATTCTTGTTTTATAATCACAGATTTTAAGGAGTTATTGCGATTAATATAAAAGTGGCAATTAATTTTTTCTTAAGAAGAAATTCTGTTGACTATAAATGGTAGTCTGTGGCAAGTTTGATTGAGTCTTTGGATGAAACTAATAAAAATTGTATTGCATTTGCATAACATTTGAGGATTTTTATACAATTTATAGAATTGAGGAGACATGTATGCAAATTTATTACTATAAATTCATTATAAATTATAAACTTCTAAATCACACTAAATTAACAACTATTAAAGTGTGCATTTTAAGAAAATATATTGCCTATATTTTCTAATATATCAATTGTTCTTCGATTGTTAAGCCTACAATAAAATAAAACTTATTTTTAGAGGTAAATAAAGACATTTTAAAAACTATATTGGTTAACTGAACATATTTTGGAAAATTGTTATTAAAAAATCTTGTTTGTTTTCGTGTAAAGAACAGTTTTGGAAACAATTGTTTTAGTTATTTTACTAAATAAACGTAATAATAATGAAATTCTTAATTTTTTAAACTGTTCCACATATTATTTTTCAATATTTTACAAAAATTATTTATCAGTATATAGGCTAATACTTTATAATGTTATATTTTCCACAACTCTTCTTTATTAGTTTATATGAAACAATAATTTTACAATCTTGAGTTCTGTCAGAGGCGACTAGTATTATGCATTGTTTGAATATAAATGTATCAAATAGAAATTTATATTTATACATGAATATCAATGTTCATAATCTTAGCTTAACATTGATAGTAAAACCATTGCAATTAATTGAATTACTTTTGTTGCGTGTATTATTATATTACAAATACTAGAGTTGTATAGCAATAAGAACGAATCTCGCAAATCAATCTACTTTCCCTTTATCTATGTAAATGCAAAAATAAACGATACAAATCCCGTTTTCTGCAAGTTTGTTACTCACAACTTCCGAAAGAATCTAAAATTACAGTTTCTAGGTATATTTGACATCTATATGAGTACATTTAACATAAAATATTAGATACAAAAAGTTGATAAGACATTAACAACAGTGTTTGATTCAGATCTAGGAATTTCATAAAAAAATAAGCATTTTATTACTTGATATTTTATCTGTTATTATTTACGAAATGTACTTATGCTTGTTCTAAGTCTTAGTATTTGATATACGTTTAGCTTATTGTTTTGTAATAATTTAAAACGTTGAAAGTAGATAGACTATCTGTTGTGATGTACTAATAATGTTATATGTACAAAATATTAGGTTTACTGAATATAGATTTATCACTTATTTAAATCATACAGAAATTATAATTTAAGATGAAAGTTCTTTATTTCTGAAAAAAGAACACGCTCTTAAAAAAAGAAATCGGAGTTATAATTAATGTCCTTTAATACTCTCATGACCTAGTTTTTCGTATCTACATATAAGTAAAATTCTGTATATATTTATAAGTTTTACTATACATTGTGTACCTAGTAATATTTCAATGGATTACGTTTAAAGGTAGCGTTAAATAAAGTTGTCTGACAACAACGAAAAAGCAAATTTGTTAGGTAAATTATCTAGGGACTGCCTGCTTTATTTTTTTAACTGAAGTGGATTTTAATGAAAAATGATACTAACATGTATATTTATGTAATGCACGACACAAATTAAATATTTGTTTAAAAACTTATTATATAGGGACACTATTTGAGGATCCAAGCTATTTATTATCCGTATAAATTGTATGTATTATTTTAGGCAAAAACATTACAACTAATATCAAAAATATTTATGACCCATTATTTAACTAAGTAAAGTATTGTATATTAGATTAAATTCTTTGCCAAGCAGAGGTCGATCTGATAGCGCTATCAGATCGCAAAGTTGTTCGCTGCGATCCCTGATGTCAAACAGAATGCGTGCAGAACATAGCGATCCAGTTGTTAACAAAGTCTCGTGTGTGCAGTGTGTATGTAATTTGATTAGTATATAATGGTGTTAGTTTACATAGTTAAAAATTTCACGTTCTGATGAAGAATAGCTCATTTTTTTTAATCTATTCTCTGACATAATGTACCTGAAAAGCGGCACTCCATACGAAGTATCCCACATTTCATGAGAACTCAGGTGCCAAGCTTTCAAAACACCAGCTGTGTATAGAAAGCCAAACAAAGCATATATTTCATTAGAAAAATTATTTCCTAAATAAAATTAGATTAATGAATAGTTTGATTTTTGAATGTTTTTTAAATATTTGTGCTACGCACAATCATTTTAACCATTTCTTTGGTAAACAATAAATTCCAAGCATCTAACTCCATTACTATATGTTTGGCCTCACCTATTTTCCTGGTATTCTTACAACAATATTCCTTTGAGTTGTTCGTCCCCTAGAAGGTAGCTCAGAACTCCATCGATGACCATTTTTAACTCTAATACAGGATCATCTAGGCCTATCATCTGCTTCACTCACCTCTTCATCTTTACTAAGATCAGATATGTGAACTTCATCACTAACATCTGACAGAACTTCAGTACTATCCTCACAACTACTTACATTTTCATTGTCACTTTCTGCATATAGATTGTCTTCAACAAAGTCAACAAAGTTTGATGATCTACGTACACATCGATCCATTAAAAAACTAAGAAAAAACTACACAAAATATTACAAAAACGATAAAAATGCTATCAAATTAATCTTAAATTGTTCTCTTAAACACACAGGTGGGGTTCTGTAGCACCCCAAAAACTTTGAAACTGATAAAATAAAAGGAGTAAAATCAAACCATGTGCACGCATGTAAACATAACCTCTTTCTAAGTGAATACACACAGCATCATGGGAAAGCTAGCTACAACAGCGCTGTGGTGGTATATTAAAGAACCACTGGGGTGTTGCAATTCCCCACTGTGTGTTCCAGGGTTAAGAATATAAAATATTTGATTATAAGTATTAACAATAAAGAAAGAAGAGGAGAGAAATAATACACCATAAACCTACAGTTAATCACTGAACAAATATTTAAAAAAAACAAGAGCGAAATCAACTATTATGTGAATTTATGAATCTATAACTGAACAAACCTATTCACCAAGTAGCGCATCAAGATTTGGCTTGGGGGGGGGGGGGGGGGGCTAAGCTCTGGTCAGAGTAATAAGTGAAAAGTTCATTAACTTATCACAAATTCTGAAACATATTTTTTTTATGTGAATGGTGAAGGGCTTGAGTCAGACAATAGTGCAATATAAACATTATTTCCGCAAGTCAGCAAGTCCGCAAGATCATATCGCACTGTCCTTGATTGACAGTGCTGTCAGCGCCGCGTTTTCAACTTAACGACTGTTAATTGGGTAAATGGAACTACCGTGAGACATGTTATACGAGCGCTATCAATGTTGGCGAGTCTGCGTTAACCGGGCGTTGCCAACGCGTTAACGACGTGGCGCTATCAACGGCGAACCAAGTTGATGGAACTAAGAGGACAGAGCACTCTCAAGGCGAACTCACAGCGCAGCTACCAGAGAGGCTACAGAAGTAATCAGAAATATCGACTTTGCACTGGTTCTAGTAGTTATTGTTTATTTCAAAGTAATTATTTACTACTTCAAAACAAATATTGATTGCATTAAAAATATATTTTTCTCTCAAAATCACCAAAACTGATAGATGATATTCACTCAACGTCTTCGATTTAGTACTTTCACTTGAATGTATCCATGAGTCTAATTACAAAATAGTTTAAACACTTGGCGGTCCTTTTCATTGAAATTGCAAAGATATTGTTCAGAAATGATTATTCTGTAACATAAATATAACTAAATAACTTAAGAGTGAAGATAGTCGCAAAGACTGCATTTCTCAATGAGACTAGTCAGAGTATTTACTATTATTATTATTTTTTAAATAATCATTATGAACAAAAGAAAGTTATGACAGCAAAAGTTAGAAATAATGTATAAAGTATACACTCAGTAACAAACGAATGGCGTTGAATAAATCATGATTGGATTCGATATGTGATCGGGAACCCTGGGGAACGACGTAGTCCAGTTGCTCTTTGGCAGGCAATACGTCTTCCTGCCAATCTATTTTCTCTTAGGAGGTAGAGTGTAGTGTTTTTACATTTAAATCACTAATACATTTAATATATAGCGTATATTTAAGTTGTTTTAAATAACCTGATAATTAGTAACATATTCTAGAACGTATCTGTCAAAAGTTTTGAGCATTTGTTTTCTTCCAATTTGTACACATAACCTTAAAGGACAATGTAGGCTCATTTATTTGTTGAAGCTAATCAGCTGTTATTAATGTACTCTAGTAAGACCCCGTGAAAAATCACAGGAAGATTAATTTTATACACATAAGAAATAAATCATTTATAAAAATAAAATGTTTAAACAATAAAATTTATCTATACCTACATAACTCTGCTGAAGGAATTTTGTACTGGTAAATGTGATTTAAAACAAAAAGATTATAAAACTGTAAGTATATTTCTTAAAACTGTGTATTCATATAAATTAATATAATATATAATTATAAAGACAAATTTTTTATTTTATCTTTTAATAGATTTGTATTTCATATTGATATTTCAAATGATTTAGAAGTTAATAATGGAATACGTTTAGATGGTATACGATGTTGTACAAATATTTCTGAAGTTAAAAGAATTTTAATATCTTCATAAAATTGGTACGGTATAAAAGATTATATTTATGATAAAAGCTTTTATATTTATTTTATAAACTCAAACAACACATTCTTATAACGTATTATAGCCGACTTCAGTAATATAACTCTTATTTAAAAAAAAAAAATCATATTCACAAGACATTATATTATTATTGATTAAATTTGAAAACATATTCCCAAAGAATTATCTACGGTTGTATGATACACAATACTATAAAATGAATACATACTATGCTAACGCCAGTGTTTTAATCTATTTTTTAATCTTTTTATGAATAAAATTTTTAGATTAATCTCAAAATAAAAACTTAAAAATGTAAGCTTAGTTGGAAACACAATGCTAAAACAACTTTAAAAATTCAATACAGATGGGATACTATATACTTTATAATTAAATAATATTATATTTTGACAAATACAATTATTTTTACTGTCAAAGTTTTATTCTTTAATGTGTTCTTTAAGGAATCGCACACATGCTTACAATGTTTTTGCCTATGACAATCTACTACTTTCTCAACAATGGCCGCCGTCTAGTTCAAGGGAATAGGGTTTATTTAAACTCCTCCTATGTTGTAGTTTAGTCTAGCTGGTACCTGCTGCTTCGCTCGCAGATGTGATTAAATAAATAAAACGACTATCGGCTAAATAATATTATGCCTTATCATTACACGCAATTAAAACTATTTAAGATCCGATTTTCAGGGACTAAAAACGCACAGTGAGTTTTGCAAAATCGATCTATGAATCCCTTTTATGCCTACGTAAATTATTAGCTATGCACCAATAAACGCTACAAATTCCGTTTTTACCTGTTTGTTAATCATAACTCTCGAACGAACATAAACATTCAAAATCTGGATTTGAGGTGTATTTAATATCTATGAATACATTTCACATTATTGCATACTGTTTTGATATATAATTAATGGTAAAACCAGCGTATTCAGTAAAATAAAGACAGACTATCTTGTCAAAGTGTTAAACTTTTGATCCAAATCTGTTGTTTTATTTATAATGGTCGCGTGTCACGACCGTTCACGAAACCCCTAATTTGTATATTTCTTAAATTTGTAAATAGGAACCAAAAATATTTACGGGATCAAAAGTTGCCTAGATTAACCTCTGAAAAGTCCTGTAAATGCAAATAAAAATTTCGTCAAAATTTGTTCAGCCATTCTGGAGATAGCTCGGACAAACAGGCAGACGATAAAACAGACAGACAAAAATTTTAAAAATGCATGTTTAGGTTTTTGTAAAGTGTGAATAACCATATTAGCTTAGAAAAAAGTAACGAATTTGTTTTCAGTATCCGGGTCACTACTTGATTAAAATAAAGTTTACATTATATGACACGTCGATAAAAGTTCCAGCGGAGAGTAC
Organism: Philaenus spumarius; assembly: GCA_018207615.1. Classification (NCBI taxonomy): domain Eukaryota; kingdom Metazoa; phylum Arthropoda; class Insecta; order Hemiptera; family Aphrophoridae; genus Philaenus; species Philaenus spumarius. The sequence goes on along the minus strand of JAGFPH010010569.1, from coordinate 18,489 downwards.
AGGTTCCGAGTGCGTGAGACAACAGACTGACAGTCGCATAAGGTGTACACCAAAACGTACTTTAAATGTGAAATGTGTTATATGTGTTTTGTGTAAATAATATAAATGTTTGACGATCTAGGTTGAGTAATTTATATGTTGTGTCTGAAGATGGGTTAAAAGTCCCGATAAGCGTCACAAATACAAAAAATACCTCGAAGGAAACAAGGTAAGAAACATTGCTTTTAGAAAAAAGTTTTAATTTAGAAAGCACAGACACTTCAATTTTATTTGTATGTATAGATGCATTGAATAATATTATGTAATACAGTACATATTACATTACATTGTAAATCATTTAAAAACACGTTAGTATATTTTCTTACAAAATATCTTCCACAATACGGTTACATTTGATATGATAAAGCTAAATACATTAAACTTAATAATTTAAGTACATTTAGCAATGAAATGCAACTTAGTTAATATTTATTTTTTTTATCATTCGAAAACGTGGAGAAAATTCTAATAATAACTCTTTGAAATATGTAATAAACATTACTATGTTATTAAAATTAGTTTGTAAAAATAATTAACCCTCTGTCAGTAAGGTGGATTTTCATCACACAAATGGTAAGGTTGGGTCGGATCCGACCCCTCCATTTGTTTTCTTTAAAATAATGGAAATAAAATGAAATTCTGCATTTTAATACATATTTATTACATAGAACAATACATAGAATTAAATTATTTTTTTTTTATATGAAAAGTTAATATTATTTTAGATTAAATTTGGACAAAATCTTTTGTTATAGAACTAGTGATGTGGGCCGGGCATATGCCCAGTGGGCTGGTCGTTTAAAAATGGACATATGCCCAGGCATTTGCCCAAAGCGATTTTAAGCACCTAAAAACTGGGCGTTTATAAAAAATTTAGTTTAAGGCAGTTTTAACTATTATATTTCATGTTTTAATTATTATAGTTCATGTTTTTAATCTTTAACTGCCTTCAGTGCTTAGTTGTGTTCTTAAAATTAATATTTTAAGTTAGGGGGTCTTTATCAAGAGATAAGTTGACAAACAACTTAAACCATTAAAATAAACCCCTAAAACTTGTAATATTTTTAATGTGGTGTTTTGAATAAACATTTTATTGCAAAATTGTTAAATAATACCTAATTTACTAACTGCTACTTAAGCAGGTTTCTACTCTGGAAGTCATAAGTGTGTGCATAAGGTAAATTTATAATGACTCAATGAATAATTGAATTTATAGTTAAGTATTAAGGTTTTGTTAGTAAAAAAGTGCTTTTTGACAGCTTTGTATTTCAATAACATGAAAAGGCACTTATAAAATAATTATTTTCATTTTGCTTTTATGTGGCCCAACACTGGTTTAAAAAAATATATATAATTATGTTTGTTGTAAAATCGTTCATGTTTTTACTTAGGCCTACCAATTTTTACCAAAACAACTAACTTTTCACTTGAGGTAGGTAAGATAGTCAAGAATTAAGGTTGTAGTTACATATGAAAAAGATGGATGATTGTGGAGGCATTGGCCAACCACTTCTGGGAGGAAAGCCATATGTCTCATAGGCAAGGGTTGGTAACACTGTCTCAAGGTATGTGATGTGGCAACAAACCTATACAGCTTATTTTCAGTCTAAATTATTTCCCCTTGTTGATAAGTGAGATTGAACACTTCCTACCAATAAAATAACATATTATACAAGTAATTATATATTTTAATACGGGCTTTTATGTAAATATGTATAATAAGAGTTTAAAAAGTTATTTAGAAGAGTTGTCTTCAAATTAATTTCCATTAATTAGGTTTATTAGCCTTTAACTGGATAAACGCCCGGGCGCTTATGAATTTTGGGCGTTTATTTGGGCATTTGCCCCGACATTTAAACGCCCGGGCGTTTTACATCACTATATAGAACCAACCTTAATAAAGTATCAAATAAAATTCTTAGTAAAACGTAAATAACTTGAACTATTTAATTACAGTAAATTGATAACTATTGTTTGATTAGAAAATATAGTATTTAGAAATGAATTAAATAATAATTATAGTAGAATCCTAATGTGAATAAGTTTTGGGCAGAAGCACAATTCGGACAAAATATTACTTTGTGTTCTCCACATTAACAACTGTAACACGTTGCACAAAATAGATTTCCTTTCCTATCCTTTAAAGGATCATAACATTTGCATCTTTTCCTTTTCAAGCATAGTTTACCAACATACGGAATATCACTCATAAAATAAAATGTTCTAGAATCACAAAGTGAAATTATTTTTAAGCCAAATAGGCTAAAGCCTCTTCGGGAGTAAAAAATAATCTATTGTTGAGCGACATTCAAAGAAAAAAGTAAGTAAAAAAGAAATCCGCTGTTAATTTTCACTATTTAGGAAAAAGTGTATGTCATTTAAAAAAACAAGTTTAAATTTAGTAAAACTTATAAAATTAAAGGTTGACAAAACAGTAACATAAAAGGTAAGGTCGGGTCGTATCTTACCTGGCGACTGACATGCGAAGATAAAATTGAAAGGAGAGGGAGAACAACACTTCACAAAATCATGTGTTTTCTTCCACGCTTTCTCAAAGCCTGACTAATAGGGTTCCTTGGAATTTCGCCTTGAGAAAAGGTTTGGGGGTATTGATATGTGACAATTAACATTGCTTGGATCGGATCCGACCCGTACCTTACCGTTAGAGGGTTAAGATTGATATAGCTGTGTAATTTATTTATTTGTGTATAAATCACTGGCAGAATGTTATAAAGCACAATATGTATTATGATTAAAAAGCAGATTCAGGATTAGTCAAGGTTAGAGGTTATACAAATACAATAATTAAAATGTAATAGAATATCTTGTAAAAAAATCATAGATCAATAAAATTTTGGGTTGACAAGTTAATAACAAAAAATGGGGG
>JAGFPH010010569.1:0-15163 GCA_018207615.1 Philaenus spumarius | reverse complement strand
AACATGTGTGTATCTCTTATAAGTCAATACAATACTAATTACTTGGTATCGTATCCACGCTCCATGTTTTCGTAATTCAGCTAAAAGTAATTAATATAATTAAACTAGCTTAATACCCGTGCTTCGCTACATGGAATTTGTTTTTTTTTTGCATCACTATGTTAAAAACTCTTTCATCTATTATTTCACCAAAGTGAATTATTACATGTATTTTCAATTAGTTTTGCATTTATTGTTCATTGGCTGCCCGTCAATCGTCTTCGTCACAGTATGTGTGCTGAATAAATTAAATCAATAATAAATTCAGAGTGAATAGCGTCTTCTTTTTCAACCATTAAATTTACAGACTGGTAAATCACAGTCTTAGTTGGATGTTTGCAGACCACCCAAATACTCTTTAATATGCGAATGAGTAGAACGGGATAGTTTTGATCAGCTTACGTATACAATATTTGCTTAAAATTGATAAGTGCCAAATTTCAGCTCTCTAGCTTTAAGGAATATTTATTGCTTTAGGGGTTGTTATTAAATTTTCAACCCTTAGCAGCACGTAACAAAATGTAAAACTGGTTTATTTTTCATATGTATCTTGTAATAAATAAATGTATAAAATTTCAGCTTTAAGGAAAGTAAACAAACCACATTTATTGTTTTAGAGGTTGTTACAACCCTTACAGTCCAAATATTTTAAAATCCTTTCTTAGTGTGCCTTTAGTCACTATGACAAATGCTTGTATACAATTTAGTAGGTATGGGTTTTGAGATATATAGCAAACAATATTTATTGTTTTAGGGGTTGTTTCAACCCTTACAGGCAAAATATTTTAACATCCTTTCTTAGGCGCCTCTAGTGCCTATGAGCAATATTTGCACCAAATTTCAAGATCCTAGGTAGTATGGTTTTTGAGATACTGTGATCGGTCAGTCGGTCAGTGATTGAGTGAATGGGTTTTAGATTTTATAAATATAGATAATAACAAAACATCGCTCTAGTCTATCTAAGAGTTTACAAAGTGCACAAATTATTGCAAGCCTACAACAACTGGAACAAGAACACCACATACAATGCTTCTAAACATGATTACTAATATGTTACTTTCTTCTTTAGGTAGGCGACTACCGTGATCCCAACAACATAAAATAAATAAACGGTATCGACACGGCATTCAATCACACCATCCCTCAAACACAAATCAAATAAACAAATATTCTGTTTTAGAGGTAACAGCAAAAATGCCAAATCTTATAGCCGTAAATGTTGTACTATCGCTCTATAAGGTTAAAACATAAATACCTTTGATAGATCTCTATTATTGACTTTACCAAACCGTGATAATATTATAAATTTAAATAGTTGATGTTGTCAACAGGAAATTTGTGACTGTTGATTATCTACTTACTTAAATTGAAGATTATTTACTTACTTTATATGTTATGAAATAAAGATCTACAACCAGTTATGTAAACAATCATTTATGAATAGACATTCGCTAACTAATCTACGACGCTATTAATAATAATCTGAATAGATTATATATACTGTACACTTACTGTATACTGTATATTAAACTCAAAACACAACACGACATAAATAAATTACTTATTAAAATTTTAATAAAATATCTGTAACAACTAATAAGTCATAAAATTCTTAAACGAGTAATCCCACAAAATAGGGTCTTAAACGTAAATATTAGAATTACCGTAAAACATATTTAAAAAGGAAGAACAAACCCTTTTCTATGAATAAGCATAAAGTATAAAAAGGCGGATATTTTATACTCGATCCAAGCCAAATAACATACGCTAAAAGTTATAAACATATCCATAATTTTATTGTTGTATACATTTTTAATCAGAGGACTATGCTAACTTAATTATTTTTTTAACTCGTATATGTAATGAAGTTTTAGTTACAAAATGCCATCCCAATGTTTTCATGAGGCGTTGATATTGGAATAATTATTTATTGCAGAAAGATAATGCTTTTTGTCGAAAGATGAAGTGATTCAATTCAGGTAAAATATTGTTTTTAGAATAGAAATCTTTTTCTGATTGGAACTAATATCGTTTCATCATGATATTGGCACAACATATTTCAAAATAGTTTTACACATAAATCATTACAATTAGCGTGTTTTTAAATGTCAAGAATTGCTTATTTTTTTAAACTATTCAAGTTATCTCACTTAAAATTAAAGGTATAAAATGTATTTTTAATGTTAGCGGAAACATTAATAACAAATGGATTGCAGCATATATTTTAAATTAACTACACATTTAAAAATATATTATATCTATATAAACTTACAGACATTAGGCTCTATTTTTATGTTTTTTAAAAATTGTAATATATTTAAATGTAAAACGTTACTTATTCTAAACTTTGAAGTAATAAGTTTTAATTAGGAATAAATCCAAATATCGTCGCTTTGGTTAGTTTAAATAGAATAACGAACAAAATTCAAGTAATAACTAAACTGTACTGTAATAGGCTAAACATTAACCACTTGACCAAAGTTGTGTAATTAGAGTACTGCCTACAGACACAGATTATATTATACTGAACATACAATGTTTTGCAACTGACGTTAATGACTTTGGTTGATTTTATAGAATAATCTGACAGAATACTTTTGTTAAACGCATATGTATAAAAGCATATACTACTACTTATAATAAATTTTACGAAAATGTCAACCCATTACCAGAGCGTGGAGTAAACTGTGTCCGTCTCAAATTTAAAGTAGACCTAAACGTGATATCTAGCAGAATTTATTATGTAGGCCTATGTATTGTTAAATTTTCTAAACAAATAGCTAGTAAATTGGAGTGTCTAGTGAGATTGGTATTTAATATAAATCTAAAAACATTTTCTTGTCATTGAAGTTTGTATAGACTCTTACTAGTAGCTAGTAACATAGGTAGCATTGCATGACTGTATCAAGGCGTTCGAAATTTGGCAAAATTATACCTAAATTTGTAACATCTTTCAATATGACCAAAATATAAGACTTTGGTATCCCATAGCATCACAAAATAATAAAAGAGGGAGCAGTCTCTTCTGCCTTTAATTTTTAAAAACAAGATAATTATGAAATTATTACCACATTGACTATGAAACTGGGAATAATTGAATTATTTTTGTTTTGTGTATGCATGATATTTCAAAATGTATTTCATTATTTTTTATTAACTAGTAACTTTTTAGTACAATAAAATAATGGACAAAGAAATTAGAGCAATTCGATTAAGGTGAGATGAAAACCGTACACATGGTTTCCAAAAGTAATCATAACGTGTCTCTCAAATATAAAACAGATTAACTAGAAAGCACATAATAATAATTATAAATACAATTTTTGCTTGCATGTTTGATCAAATGTATACTACGACTAATACAATATACACCCTATAGACTAAATTTTAATGTAACTATCTTAAATTGTTTAGTAAAATTGTATAAATAAATAAAATTACCCACTTCAGCAAAGTTTATCGCAGTCAAATATTAGGATACAAAATGTAGCTCATAACATGCAGTCAGTAATTAACATATTTTTTATTTATTGTTCCATACATTTAAAAATGTAGTTTGTTAAAATATTACAAATAAAAGAGCTTGTTTCGATCACAAGCTTAACATAATTTTAAATTAGGCAAACGTTTAAGTGCACAATGATAACAACTTAAATTTTAATAAAAAATAATTTTTGGTTAGTAAAATTTGTTTAACTGGTCAAGTTATATCTTACTTATTGATGTAAGGGAGGAGTGGAAATATAAATGTCGATTGTTCAATTATTGTTATTTTTTGTATAAAACATAACTGAAACATCATATCACTAGGTTTAGAAAATCAGAAATTTTCTTATATTACTATGTTATGAAAATGATCTATGGTTTCCTTTATATTTTTATAATTATTTATAAATATTCGGGGGTTAATTTGCTAAGTGTGTTGTGTTAAATATAATCACTAATAGTTCATTATTATACTTATATTATCTCAAAATATTTAGCGCAAAATAATAAAGGCAATATATGTGAAATAAATTTAATTTAATTAATAATGTTTATAAATGTACTACTATTATACATTAGCCCAAAAAACTTAAAGTTTCGTCCTAAAGTTTTGAGCAGCGTTATTCTACGAGTCGGACGTAAGTTTCCTCCAAAGCGTATCTGTTAATGAGTTTGTTTTATATAGTTTTTGATCTAGAACTTTTAAACTAAACCCAAGAAGCTACTTCACTGAAAGAACTTTGATCTGATAAACTTTTAACTTATAACTTTAACTCTCAAAGTAATGCATTATTGCTACTTTTCCTGATATAAATAAATCACTTCTTAGGAGTTATGTCCTTATCTCCTGGGTGGATGTCAGAAGAAATATACTCTATACTGTCTCAGAGTCTAAGCTCGTTTAAACAAACGAGAAACAGCTTCTGATTTACAGCCTACGCAGAACTCTACCAGCTTCTGGGGCACTTATCATAGTTCTCCTTAGTAGATGTAGTTGAACTTAGTTCTTAGTTCATTATTTGAAAACGATTAAAATAATTTGCTTGTGTAATTATTGTCTTTAAGTACTAAACATACAATATTGTGATTACATTTAAGTGGTAATATTTTAAATTTAGCATACAATTAGTTTTATATAAATACTAGTATTTAGTATTTTAGATTTCATTATAAATACTACTAGTTAATGCAGAAAACCAGTGGTAGTACTTAAGTAAAGAAACATAATTTTGAAACTGATATTCACCAATTAATTATTTTTTATAAAAACATATTAAATGTATGTTTAATATGAGTGCAAAGCAAATACATTAATATTTAATAATATTACATTTCCTTTTTTATATAAAATTCCGATTTATAGTTTTTGTTTGGATTTAATTTCCAAACAAATAGATTAAATTGCTTTGTTGTATGTTACAAAGCATTGGTCCTATTGTTATGTAAAAAAAAAGAAAGAAAAAACGATCTTCCAAGAATCATTTAGATTTAGAAATTACTTTCTAAATTAACTTAAATATTCGTATTTGTATTATTTTCTAACTGTTTTAATTTAATTTCAATCTCTTCTCTTTCTTTTAAACGTATTAATATGTATTATATGTATTTAAAATGTATTTAGCTAGTTAGATTGTAAAGCAACTCGAAGCACAGTGAATTCATAGAGTTAATTCAGAGGCAATGTACCGCTTCTGTTTGATGTGCTGTGGATTCATAAATTCATATTAGGTACATTAACAATATATACTAATTAATTAATAAATTAAAGCAATTTAGAGAACTATTTAGATAAAAATCTAAAAAAAAACATAATTTTACATTTTCTGTAAGCAAAATATATATTTTTTTTATTAGAAAACATCTCAATAGAATTTTAATAGTCCTCTAAATTGCTTTAATTTAATGTAAATAAGGGAACTTACAAATAAACATCTCTTATTTACGTTACTGTAAATATTGCATTTGAGTTTATATTCAAATAAATTTCAAACAAGAAAATAATGCTTTATTTTAAGACTTAAAATTAGTCTGTATGTACAATTTATGAGTACACAACAAAGAAGAATTAAACACAATATTTAAGATAGCTGAAAATAATGGATACGAAAAGAGAATAATAAGAAAATTATTTCGTAAAATAAAACAAAATTTAAATAATAAGACCAAAGTCACAAAGAAACAAGAAAATATCTGGGCAGGATTTACCTTCACTGGAAAAGAAACATATAAAATGAAAATTTTTTTTGGGAAATTCAATGTTAAAACTACTTTTAATACGAACAACACCATAAAAAGAAGATTAAGCAAGTCAATAGATGAAAGGGAAGCATACGACAAAAATGGAGTATATAAAATAAAATGCAAATGTAACGCAACATATGTAGGCCAAAACAGGACGAAAACTAAAAACAAAATTTAGGGAACATATTAGATTTTATAAATATTAAAAAAGAGATTCAAATTACGCAACACACTTATTAAATGAGGGTCATTTGCCATATGAAATGGAAGAATCAATGAAGCTTTTACACCAAAGTAACAAAGGAAGACAGTTAAATATAATGGAAAACATGGAAATTTTTTAACTAAAAATGAACGGAGAAAATATTATTAATGAACAAATTAACAGTCAATCAGAAATAACTTACTAACTACATCTATACGATTCCATAACGGATGAATCTAGTACTGAAATAGGTCTCGATAATGGAGGAACACCGAAACGCGTCGACAAACTTAAGTGAAAGTGTTACGTTAGGATTGGCAGAAAATTGTACTGAAAATTATTTCATGGATCCTAGCAGATATAATTTGTATAATAACTTAAATTTGTTCAGCCGGATTGTAGTAGTGAAACGATTAGAACTCAGCTACAGGAAATTGCACAAGACGATAGCCAATATATAGTTTAATAAACAATGCATTTTAAATAACGTGATTCCAACATACACTAGAACCAAGAACAATACTAATAGTTTTACTTCGAATTTAGGTATTATAAAAGCACAAAAGACTTGGTTAAAAATGGAAATTAAGACTCTATACATCAAAAAGGATATATTAGATAAGAAGATACTAAATTTACACTTGCAACTGGGTCAATACTGCTTAACTGAAACAATAAACGAAGTTTTACAAGACATTAAATACAAAGTAATTAAAGAAAACAGGACCAAATATGAGAAATTGAAGAAGAAATTAAATAATTTCAACTATGTATAATATAATAATCTAACCAAATAAAATGTTTTCACGAATAGTTAATCTTGCAGAAATTTATATCAACGATCAAGAATATGAACTACTAAGTAAAGGATTAAAACATAACATTCAAAATACTAACATCGAAAAAGACATACAATAGAATATAACAGATGTAGAAAATGCAATTTCATTCGTTCGTAAGGAAGATCAAGTTCACGCAAGACACCTAGCGGCAGAAATTATAAAAGAAACTATAAAACAAAGAATAAATAATAAAGCAAAAAATAACAAAGAAGAAACTATTATTAAACAATTAAATAAGAAAATAAAAAATAGCAACACTTTAGTTACAAAAGCAGATAAAGGAAACGCAATAGTGTTAATAAAAATAATAGATTACATCAAGAAAACGGAAGAATTTATAAACAAGACAGAATGCAAAAAAAGAGAAGAAAGATAGAACTGAAACAAACCAAAAATAAATAAAAAAATCAAAAAAAAATCACATAACCTATTAGACGAGAATGAATACTACAAATACATTAATATGAACCCAAGCCTACCAATAATGAGATCTCAAGTAAACATCCATAAGAATAACTACCAAATTAGGCCTATAGTAAATTATACAACCGCACCAGCATACAAATTGGCAAAAAATATAGCAAACATCATTGGAAATATTTGATTGTTAAAAAAAAAATTATAGTAAAAAACTCATTAGAAGTGGCAGACAAATTAAAAGTACTTGAAGTTTCAGAAGAACATAAACTAATTTCATTTGACATAGAGAACTTATATCCATCGATACCAATAAACGAAACACTAAACATTTTAGAGAGTTCGTTAAAAGAAAATGGAAGTAATATAGAACTAAATAAAGAAATTATGCAGGCTTTACAATAATACTATAACAGAACCAATTTAAATTTAACAACGCTGTGTACAAGCCGAAAGATGGATTGGGTATGGGAAATCCATTATCTGCTATACTAAGTGAAATTTTTATTCATCATTTAGAAGAAAAATATATACAAAATATCTTGCAGAAACATGAATGCTTAGAATACATCCGATATGTTGATGACTCACTATTAATAATAAAAGACAGCCAAAATAATAAAGGAGAACTCATTTTAGAAAAAATAAACCAAATCCACGAGAATATTAAATTTGCAATGGAAAAAGAAGAAAACAGAACGATTAATTTCTTGGACTTAAAAATAACCAGAAATAATAAACAACTAGAATTTGGAGTTTTTAGAAAGGACACATACATCGATAATATAATTAATGCACATTAAAACCACCCAATGGAACACAAAATGGCAGCTTTTCGATACATGATTAATAGATATATAGTTTACCGTTAAAAAGGAAAGCACACAAAGAAGAACTAAAGACAATATTTAAGATAGCTGAAAATATTGGATACGAAAAGAGAATAATAAGAAAATTAATTCGTTAAATAAAACAAATTTAAATAATAAGACCAAAGTCACAAAGAAGCAAGAAAATATCTGGGCTGGATTTACCTTCACTGGAAAAGAAACATATAAAATGAGAGATATTTTTTGGGAAATTCAATGTTAAAACTGCTTTTAATACGAAAAACACCATAAAGAGAAGATTAAGCAAGTCTATAGAAGAAAAGGAAGCCAACGACAAAAATGGAGTATATAAAATAAAGTGCAAATGTAATGCAACAAGATTTAGGGAACATATTAGATTTTATAAATATGAAAAAAGATATTCAAATTACGCAACACACTTATTACATGAGGGTCATATGCCATATGAAATGAAAGAATCTATGAAGCTTATACACAAAAGTAACAAAGGAAGACGGTTAAATATAATAGAAAACATGGAAATTTTCAAATTAAAAATGAACTGAGAAAATATTACTAATGAAAAAATTAACAGTCAATCAGAAATAACTTTCCAAAATCTAAAATTGTTGAAAATATAAAATAAAAGAGTAGGTTTATATTACATAACGTGTTACATAACGTGTTGCATAACATATTAAATAACATGTTACATAAGAAGCAGTACCGGTGGTAAGAGGAGGGGCATGCCTAACTACATCTAGACGAGTACATAACGATGAATCCAGTACTGAAATAGGTCTCGATAATGGAGGAATTCCGAAACGCGTCGACAAACTTAAGTGAAATTGTTACGTTAGGATTGGCAGAAAATTGTACTGAAACTTATTTCATGGATCCTAGCAGATATAATTTGTATAACAACTTAAAATATACAAATTTAATATTATTCAGCAAGTTACCTAGTCAGGTAAAGCAGCCGTAAATGTATAGGGTTAATTCTATAGACCGCTTTAATTTGATAAATGTTCATTAGTTTTACCTCGTGAATGAATAATGTTTTGTGTTTTGTGCCAGGTCATTGTCATTTATAACCAAATTTATAACCAAAATGTCCTGTTTTTTTCTGTTTTTTTTTAGGGCTGTGATAAACATTAATTTTGTTCTTGTATAATTTATCTTTGTGAGTTAAATGAGATAGAAAAACTGGCACAAATCACATAAAATGAAGTTTTTTTACCAATTTATTTTCTTATATTAGCTACTGCACTAAACAAAATAATTGTACACAATATACTATTGTAAAATTACTAAACATTCTTATTTGGTGTATTAGATACTCTAAACCATAGCAATTGCATTTTTCAACCACGTTATATTTTATCATTCTTCGTAAACAAATACAATTGAAGTGAACTTTTCTCAATTAAGAATTTTTCCATAACATTTTCTGTATAACTTATAAATTAAACATTTGGTGTCCGTGAATACAAATATACATTCTCGTACAGTTCAAAATGGCTTGATGTCATTAAACTCTTGAAAAAATGCCAAAAATCTAAATATTGAATTGATATAAAAACACAAGTTTGTTAATTGAAAGTTAAGACGATCATTTTGCCCCTTACTATAAGACGTGTCTTTGGTAAACCCAAGTGTCATATGTATTCCGTGGAGGGGCAGAAACGAGACCTCCACCACGTTCACATTCTATTGTGGCTGGCAGAAAATAAAAGGCCTGATTCTTTGAAAATGTAACATATCTGACAAAAAACTTAAACCTGTCCTCCATAAGATTATAAAAACGACTTTGATCCACGGCTTGTGTCGATCATTCAACAGGTTCTTAAAATGAATGGTGGCAGGAACCTGCAATAAAAGATACCCTGGTCCTCTGTTGAATGAACATCAAATCAAGAATGATATCTATCCTCACTACTGCAGGTTATTGAGTTCACTGGCGTGTTATTGAGTTGAGATGGCGAGTTCACTGTCAACAACAAAGCTGATGATCCTGATATTTAGTTGGTCAAGAATGGGATTCTTACAACTCTGTCACGCATCTTTTAAGTACATAGTATTATTGAGTAATGTAACTCTGACAAATCAATGACATACATCAATCAAAGATTACGTTAACCAGACTCTGATACTGCAACTTTCAATATTTTGACTAAGGGGCGATGAACTTTGCAGGACGCTATTTTAATAGTTGATTGATTGATTGATATTGACTTTATTTTTTTGGGGCGAGGTTAGGACTATTTAGTCATCTCTTCCACCTAACCCCAATACAAAATTACAAACATATACAAAATTAAGTTCTTAAAAATAAATAATGCTTTAACAGACAACAAATAATAATAAATTAAGCTTATGCAATTTATAAAAACATTAACAGTAATACATTTAAACAAATTAGTACGCATTACAACCATAATTAAACATTAATATACATTCATACAACTGAGCAAAAACCACTTCTAAAGTACGCCTCAAAACTGGGATGCATCAACCACTTTGCACAATAAATATGACATCAATAGTTTTGAAAACTGGACACGGCCGTCAGCAGACTTAATTGCATCCGGTAGCGAATTCCACAGACGGCAAGCGGACACAGTAAATGATTTATTATATTTCATAGTCCGGTGCAAATGTATAGCAAGAGTAGTGTCACATCTTCTAATGCTCTTTGCACTTATGTTAAAGATATAGACAAACTTTTCTGCCAGGTTAGCAGGCACTCCAGTTTGTAGTATAGAATATAACATCATCAGAGTATGATATGTCCATAGTTCATTAAGATTTAAGATGTTAAGAGTTTTATAATACAGAGAAACATGAACATCGCGATTTAAATAAAACAATAAAACGTATACAGTAATTCTGTGCCCGCTGCAATCTGTTAGCCAACACCACGGACATGTCACCGACTACGGTGTTACAGTAAGTGGAAATATAAGTAATAGTTCTGAGGCAGCCTGACACATTCTACGTTTCCCAATATACTTGTGTCCAAAAAGTCCCACCCCCTAAACTTTGGAACAAGTGGAAATAAATAAATGAGCTTATTCGTATCTCTTTATGACACAGAGAGATGCATTTTGGTGTACCGACCATTTCAACCCTTACCCCAAAAATTTGGGGGAGAGGGTAATTCAAAAATCTTAAATACAAACCCTTATCAAGTGATACCTCATTTTAAATTGCTTGACAAATGAAGACGAATGGCAAGAATTAAAGGTTTCTATCTCAACCTTATCGGAAATTGCAGCTAGTAACATTTTAAATATCATAACCTTAAACTAAACCTCAAAACTTAGAAGAATTTTAAGCAAGGATTGAAAACGTTTATCAGATAATCACAGCAGTAAAGTAAGGCGTTCTTTTGAGTCAAGGCTTTATTTTTGATAAGAAGTAAATGTATTTTATTTTGAGCATTTATCCTAAATTTAGAATTAAGGTAATTCTTTAACTCTATTACCAATGAAAGGTATTGTAACGTATCTAATTAAACATCTGTGTTAATAAGAAGTTTTTAACTTTGACTGGTCGCCATTTTTGATATGGTTAAAATAGAGACCTCTAATTTGTTCCATTCTTCTTCGTTTATCAAGTACTTTAAATTATTTATCACTTGATGGGGGTTTGTATTTAGGATTTTTGAATTACCCTCTCAACCCTTCATTTTGAGGTAAAGGGTGAAATATTCGGTTACATCAAAATTAATTTCCCTTTGTCATATAAAGATCCCCAAAGCTTATTTATTTATTTCTAGTTGTTCCAATGTTAAGGGGTTGGAGGAACTTTTAGGACACCTGGTACAAAAAGTTCACCCATGTCAGCCTTCCTCCTATTGGCCTTTAAAATTACCAAATAAGGTGTTTTACTAAAATAAAAGTAATTCAAAATATCAGCAATTTGCCGAATACTGCAATCACAATATTTGAAAATTTTGCAAAGTTGATACTGTTGTGATTGCAAAGTTTTATAAGGAAGTAAGGAAAGTAAGCAATACCTGTGGAAAGACAATAAGTTTTAGAGGAAGAATCAAGTGAAAACCGTGGCAGGATATGCAGGCGTGACGAAAGTCAACGTTCTGTGCAAAGTCCATCCCAGAAACACCATCACGGAATACTACTACTTACTCCTGCAATTTCAAAAATGTCATGGTTTATCTTTGACTCTCTTCAAAAGATCCGAGATTTTTAAGTATTCATGTTAGTATTCGGCATATTAAAAAATACATAGAAAGTCTCAAGAAGATTTGAAAAGCAAGATGTCGAACTTCCATCACTATTTTAAGAACAAAGTTTTGTATTTTTTAACCTTATTTACAAAAGGGAGCTTTCAGAAATAGCTTTCATCTGTCTGAAGAACTTATTTATAACGTTCCAAAACTAAATAAAGAACAGAAGAAAGCGTTGTGATCATGTATAAACTTCCGTTCGCCTGTGGGATACTGTTATTTTTTTCTTGAAGATCCCGGTAACACCGGCAAAAATATCTAATCAATTAGTTGCTGGAAGCTGGCAAGACTATATTCAACATTTGCTATTTCAGTTGCCGCTCTCAGGGTTTTCAGCTACCTTGCCTCAACAAAGCAAAACAACTAACTCGGCCTTTACGTTGAATAACAATTTTAATCACTTAGAGACTGAAACTTACAACATTCAAAAGTTCTAAAGTTAAATATTTCAATATACTTATTATTTAGTAAAACGTATTATATGTGGGACTAATACACAGTTACCAAAAAGAAAGATGTTGATATACTGGGCATAAGAAAATAAAACCCTACGTTGGGTGGAGTAACGGTTGGTGTGACTTCAAACACAACTAAATTGATGTATCATGGGGGACAAGAGCTGAAGAGCTTAAGGCCTTTCTTAAGTATAGTTTCCAACCCTAATAATCAATATGTTTTTTCTTATAAATGTTGACTTGAGGGTGTAGGAATTAGTAAACTTCCTGATATTGGTGAGGCAAGTTAAAGGAGGAGTACGAATGACATACCTGGCAGCCTTGTCTGTTTGGTGGATGATCTGATCAGGTTAATTGACCAAGGATTCCCAATATTTGTAAAATCAAGGAAATTATTTTGTTTTGCTAAAATAAAGAGCTACTCTAACTCCATCCAACTCTAGGCGAATTGTATAAAAATAATCTAATTAGAGAAGCTGCCCATTTAGTAAATTATTTGAAACTGTGGACTCAGTGATGGAGGTTGAGGATGCTGCACACTAGCTTGTAGAGCTATTGCACATGCACATGCACACCCTTTCAACAAGCCAGGATTACCACCATATTTACTAGCTAAAGGTTGGTGTTAAAATAATGCTATTTCATAACCTAGGCCATACAAATCCCACCAAATTTAACAAGTCTGTAGGTGAAAGCCCAGTTTAGGCACCTCATTGAGCCACAATATTTACATGCATTTTCCATATAGATACTTTTTAGAAATTTAAATTTAGAGTATCTTATCTGATGACTATCAACAATACGCAGCGACAATGTTTGAGAGTAAATGACATAGATCTGTGGAGTGACTGTTTCTCCCACGTTCTATTTGTTGTACGTGACATGCTCCAGAGTTAGTTCCGCTTAAAGCTTGGTAGTCCTTCAACCTAAGAGAAAACCAAGAATTTGGTTAACAGGAAAGTCCTAAGCACTTCAGTAGAGAGGGGGAATTTGAGAGACTTAATATCAAGTCAAAGTTTGCAGAAATCAAAATTCCAGTGATGGTGATTGGAACAAAAGATTTCAGTCCGACTAACTGCCTGATAAACCTACAGTTAAAACTTATTATATACTAGAAATTCTTATAGTTATTGTATACATTACTTACGATGGCAATTTTCTCAAATATATTACTACACGTTTCAGTTAAGAATATTTAAATCCTTATTTAGGTTATTAGCATTCAAAGTTCATTACCATTGTGAAGGATGATTACGCAATTAGTAGATGTAACATATATATATATATATATATACACTTTTATATCATTATTGCGTCCATGTTAAAGCACTTTACATTTAAAGTTGCGTCCGGGTGCAATGTCGCGTCCGTATAAGGACGCAATAGTACAACCCCATGTTAAACAATTGTGTCGTGAACCAGTGTGATATTTTAAAGAGTAAGCTTGTTCTATATTTCATAAGGTTGCTTAACAAAATATCAAATCATATTTTTTAATTTTTTTTCAGACCTAAAAACATGTTGCAAATATTTAGGTGGACTCAATAATGGTAGGAAGTTAGTAAATGATATACATTTCATAGTTCCGTGTTCTTTCGACAGAGTCGCTGCAGTCGACCTTTGTATATTTTTCATGTATACAGAATGACTAAATTAGTGTCATATTGCGTCCATAAATCTGGCAACACTGTAAAAAAATTAAAATGTAGTTTTCTACATTGATTCTTTTATTCGTAACTTTTAGTTGTCATTTCCCATTCCTTGATTTATTGAAAATAAATATTCGAAGGAGCAACGGCCCTAAAGTACCAATTGTTTTTACTGTTTGTAAACTGTTAACAATAGCGCTTTATTTACATTTCATGACGTCTGAGTAAAGCGGAAATATTCGTTATATTGTTTGAATTTAATTTGCTTAGGGGCTACGCCCCAAATACAGATATTATTATTTAATGTTTATAAACTGGTGATTTATTTACATTTGATGTGGTGCGTAAAGAATTTAACTTCCTAGAAAGTCAGGCTTACTTTTGAATATGAACTACGCCCCAACTATATGTACAGTATTGTTATTTACTGTTTACAAACTGTAAAACTATATTATATTTGATGACCAGAGAGTAGAGCGATTGACTTCATGGTTTGGTACGGATCTATTATGCAAAGGGGCTACGCCCCAAATACGGATATTGATGTTTACTGTTTATAAACTGTAAACCATTTTATAACTTTGTTTACACTAACAATAACGTAAAGCGCCCGACTTTATAGTATTGTTCGGATCTATATAGCAATTGGCCTACGCCCCAAATACAGAAATTCTTATTTGCTGCATATAAAGTGTAAAACTTGTCGGTCTATTTACATGACGTCTGAGTTTATCGCTAGTTTACTTG
>JAGFPH010010568.1:344-39323 GCA_018207615.1 Philaenus spumarius | reverse complement strand
ACAGCGAATGATATATTTTGTTTTAAGTTTTTCTTTCAATTAAAAAAGTTTGCATAATGACACTGGGACAAACAGCAATAACTCTAATACAAAGGCAGTCGACAAGTGCCCATCCCCGATGTCGCACAATAGGCCTAAGGGTAAGGGTTTTATTACGGTCATTTGGTTTTGCCTCACGCTGAGGTGAAATGAACTATAGTATTTACTGATCGATGAATTGACACGGTCAGTGACATCGAAAAACATTCCTTAAATATGACCATATGCTTGTATTTAAAACCTTTCTTATAGATAATCGCAACGATATATAGTTTATAATATTACAGTAACGTTATTTCAATAGCCGTTGTCGGATTTGTAAAACTAGAACTAAAAAAATGATAAAAATATAACAAATTATTTCCAAACATATTTTTAAACAAAATACCTCCCAAATCTTTTATTTGGTATTTTACCAGGTGCTATTTACTGAATCACTGTTTCTAGTAAGTTGTAGATACCTAAATATGAAACACCTCAATTCTGTCCTAAATTAAACGTTAATTTTTGTAATCAGTGCCATACGTGTTATAAGCACGTGTATAAACAATTTAATATGCCAGTATTAGGTCATGTCCCTTAAAAGGGTCGCCGGAATACTACTCCCCGGAAAACTACCCTCCAAGCAGGTTCCTACGTCATTTTGACGTCAGAGATCAGGGGGGGCAGTTTTCCAGTCACGCACACTCAAGTTTCGATATAATTAAAATTTAAAAAAAAACTAGAGGACTAACCTAAACTGTTTAGTCACAGTATGTTGCCGATAACAGTATAATTGTAGGAACCTGCTTGGGGGGTAGTTTTCCGGGGGGTAGTATTCCGGCGACCCGCTTTTGCTAGGGGGGGGGTAGTATTCCAGTCGCGGACACGGCTCCCATATTGGTTAGTTGGCAGATTTCGTCACGTTTCACCTGGGGGGTAGTTTTCCGGGGGTAGTATTCCGCATCCCCCCTCAAAAGCGGATTTAATATTTCTAAATATAACTTGAATAGTTTAAAGAAAATGTCAACTTTAATACCTCTTAAATATTCTATTAGTGGAAGAAAAGTGCGAAAAGGTTCATTGTTAGCGCCAGCCAGGATTGAGTGCCCACTTATAATCAAAGGCACCTCTAAATCAAGGTGGGCCTGTCACGAATCATCGCACATGGTATACGCATGCTTATATTACGTTTAATTTAGGGTTTTATAACATTTGTAGCTGATTTAGGGGATTCATATTTAGGTCAGAAGTAAATACTACAAGAAGTACAGGTGGTCGAAGGGAGTGACACAGAAATGCGGCGCTCGTTGGAAAGCTCCTAGACCTGTCAACCCCTCTCTGACCCTCTTCAACCCGAGAATGGGCGCTAGATGGACATGGCGCTCGTTGGACAGGGCGCTCGTAGGAGGACACCGTTTAAACAAACCTTTAAAGCAAAAACCTTTACCCCCCCCCCAACCCATTTTAGGTTCGGTAAAATTAGCAGATATTTTTCTCAAATGTTTACGATAAAAAGAACCTGTGGGCAAATAATCTCAATTGGGTGTATTCATTCTAACAAAAGCATTATTTGAAACGCAATTGATTAAATACAATACACTTATAGATGTTATAATCTTTATTCAAGTTGTATTCTATCAAGTATATCTCCTCAAAAGTCAAACCATATTTATTTAAATAATTTTAAATTTTTTTTTGTAAAATCTTTAGTTTTTTAGATAACAACTTTGAACCGACGCCATATTGAAATTAAATTTGGCACGTTTGTGTTATCCAGCGTGATACGTTTTATGCTGAGTCCCGTGAATTTATTTTAAACAGTTTATGCAATTTATTTTCTCAAAAACAAGCATACATACAACTTCTAAACTAAGCAAGATAAGAGAAGTTGTATTGAAGTACTTGATAAATAAATCGTTATAATTACCTTGTATTAGTTGTCTTCAGTCCGTAATTGTAGAATATAGCCAAACCGCTATTTCGCCGAAGACTGAAATCGAGGCAAACAACAGCCTAAACTTTCTTAACCTGACCATCGCAAGAAATGAGACTAAACATGGCTTTAAAATGTATAGAAAACCGACACAGACCAACCATATACTTCTATATACACTATACTTCTAACCATCCGATATCACACAAACTGGCAGCTTACAATAGCTTCGTACTCCGCGCTATCAACACGCCTATGAACCTAGAAGACTTTACCAACGAAATAACTACAATAAAACATATCGCAATGTCCAATGGATACGATTCCACTTTAATTAATAGATAAAATAATAACCAAACACAGAAAGAAATTCAGAAAACCAACTTCAATTATCGAAAAACCTAAATACATCCCTATGAAATTTAACCGAATTCTAGCTCGTCCTATCAGCAACATTTTCCGCAGACATGGATATAAAATCGCTCATCGAGCTTCAAATAATTTAAGTAATTTTCTACAAACCAAGCCAAATAATACGAAAGACAAATTTACAAATAGTGGAATATATAGGCCTAAGCTATCTTGTGATGCCTGTGATAAAATATATATAGGCCAAACAGGACGCTCGTTCAAAACCAGATTCAAGAAACATATCCCTAGCCATAAAAAAAATAACAGACAGACAGAGCTCAAGTTACGCAGAACACTTAATTAATGAGAACTATAATTACACCCACATAAACACTAATTTACAAATTTTGCACAAAGTTAATAAAGGGACTACAATGGATATATTGAATGAATTTCAGATGTAGTACAAAAATAATCCAGATAACATGTTGAACGACAAGTTGAACTTCTCTTCCAACCCTATATTATACGACATAATCGCCAAAGTCAAGCAAACACAACAAAACAAATAGATCCACCATTCGTTCAAACTTTCAACTTAATTATCAGAACATACTTATAACCTCTGTCCACATCTAGTGTCCTACCTGCAGCTGGACATGAACGACGTAATAATGTGGCATCAAACATTTTTATTAAATTTATACGACGAGTTTTACTCCGATTTTGTGTGTGTTAGTGTTATGTGTTCATGTATGTGTTAGTACAAGCCTTACTATAATTTGACTAATACAGTATATTTAACGGAAATCTTGAAATTTCTTTGAACTATCTAGTTTTGTGAAAAATTGCTACTTTATTGGTTCATTAAGTTATTAGTCTAATGTGGTCAATAGAGTAATATTAGTTTATTTATTTCAATAACGTAGGCGTGCCATATAAATGTAATATATTCCCTTATAAGGACTTACGCTTATTTAATAATACTGGGGTTGATTTTGTTAACAATTTTCAATGCCCAAGGCCCAAATAAAGAGTAAAGTATTTTTTATGAGTTTTTAATTCAAAACATAAAGCCTTGGTTATTGTTTGATTAACGACAATGTTAAGCATTAAGGGTAAAACAATTAGGCTATTAGGTCTACTGTAAAAACTGACTTTTTATTATTAGACCTAATGGAGCTGTTTTAAATATATTATACTTTTTTTAGCTAATTTATTTAAGCCTATATAGTAGACTAAATTAACAACGTGATATAGTAAAGTTTTGATAATGATTATTCAGGATTCAGTTCTGTTTTTTATGCTAAATTTGCCTGAAATAGGTGCTATATAAAAAACTATATAAAGATTAAATATACATTTTCTAAAAATATTTGAAAACACATAGGATTTAATTATTTACTTTTTCTTCCCCAAAATCAAACGATTTCCTTCATATTTGTTATAAAAATAATCACGCGATCAAAACACAGCGAGTGATATATTTTGTTTTAAGTTTTTCTTTCAATTAAAAAAGTTTGCATAATGACACTGGGAAAAACAGTAATAACTCTAATACAAAGGCAGACGACAAGTGGCCATCCCCGATGTCGCACAATAGGCCTAAGGGTAAGGGTTTTATTACGGTCATTTGGTTTTGCCTCACGCTGAGGTGAAATGAACTATAAGCCGACAGTGTTCGGCGAAACAGCGCTATAGCTATATTCTACAATTACGGACTGAAGACAACTAATACAAGGTAATTATAACGATATAATTAACAGTCCAAGCCAACACAATGGACTCTATATAATGAAAAACAAAATTTGTAAGTTTGGTAGATGGTTTGCAAGGCACTGTAAATATATACGGTATTAAATAAAAACTATTACCGTACATTAATTCACAAAGTCAAGCTCTAATCAGTATTGTTTTAAACCCAATTATTATCCTTCTAAAAGAATAAAAAACAAACATCTTTGTCTAAACAAGATACGAAGCTAAGTACATATCATGAATCAGAGTTATCCGGGGAAAATATAAATTGCTCGGCAAGATGATGGACTGACTAAAGTAGCTTATTTTTAAGACGCTCAGCTGTCGTTCCCGCTGAGGAGGGTTGGCGAATAAATTCCTGGGGTGATTTCGTACCCTCTGTTTGGATTAAATTCTTCACATCCCTTAACGTTCCGTGACGACTGAATCCAACTTTATTCATTTGGGAAATACAATGCTAAGAATGCGCCGCAATTCGTTTCATTATCCGTCGACTGCAGCCCCGTAACGGATTGTTCGATCTTGCGATTTTACAATTCTAGATTTGAGGGAGACGCTATCCAATTACATTGCATCGCTTCAAGTCCGATACAACGGATTTTACACGGTATAGGAGGCAGAATGGGTATGGCATGTTAAATATTTGCTGTTATAATTATTGAGTATAATTAATTCAGAATACCAGTTTGGATATACACCAGCAGGTTGTGAGGTAAGTATAGCTAACACGGCCCAGATGTAGTTGTTATCGAATTTCCATAGAAAAGATTAGTTAATGCAGTGACTCTTATATGGTGAGACCTAGGGTCAGGAGTAATGAATGAGCATTGATTATGGTCCTCAAAATATTATGTAAATATGTGTTCGCACTATAACGGCCGCAATTTACGTCTGACTTGGTCCAAATTTGGTACACACGTTATTAATCTAAATCACTCAAACGTGTTCAATAACCAAAAAATCCAACAATCGGAAGCACGTTTTTTATCAAAAGTTATTATTTCGCAAATTTTCGTACCAGAATGAAAAGTTTTGATTCAGCCCATTTTGTTTCACACTACCTAATAGGCCATCTGGTTCTCCCAAAATCGCTCAAAACGTAAAATATTTTAAAAGCACCATAAAAAGCAAGTAGATCCGCTTCGAGCGAAGCGAAGCATTCCATAATCCAAGGCCGTAAGGTCGAGGTTCAATATCGCAAAGGGAATATTTCCGATAACAACGGAACGAAACAGCGCGTCAGCAGGGGTTTGATGCTGATGTGAAAACAAATTCTTCTAATATATTTCGCAAACTGAGGCAGCTATTCAGCGCCTTCGTGTGTAGACCAATATCATAAATAGTTCTTTAAAAACCTAAAACATAAAAACTTATTTTTTTAAATTCGTTCATCTCATGTTAGCGGTTCAGTTTCGTTATCTAATTGTTTTACTAAACAATAAGCCATTATAAGCTTTCTAAAAAAGCCAACACATATTGGAATTGAAATTAATTATAAAACTTGCAAAGTAAGAATAGCAAAACATTAAACATAATTTGGTGTACATTAGTTTATAACTATTTATATAGGATATAAAGAACAATTATTATTCTCTTCTGAATGCAGGGCATCTTTCTTTAAAGGCACCTTAACATTGTAAATCATTACTTTTAAAATTTCAATCTTTGTAAAAATATGAAAAAAATGTCTTTGTATGAAAACGATGTTATTTACTTTAATGTTTAACTACAGCACTGACAATCATGGTACAAACGCTGCATATCAAAACAATATGCAAATAAAGAAGTACGGTATAAAAATATGTTTATTTTAAACGTCACTCAGTTTTTATTAATTTAAGTGTTAATTTCAAGTAGGTTTAAATAATTATTTTTCTAAAATGTTTTAATGTAATTTAACCAAGTGGTATACAATGTTCTGATGATGCCTGGTGGATAGACGGAACAACTGTAAACATAGACTCTTTATATTTAGATTTTTCGGTCTTGTAAAAAATCTAAACCGTTCTAGTATCCTATTTTACTCTTCAGGCTATTTTGTACTCGAATGTTCTTTTACAAGTAATTTATTGCGTCATCTGAAGAAGTATGTGTTTACAATATTAAAAGATAACATGCAATATAAATCGTGATCCTCATTGTTATTCGAAATTTAAAACTTGTGAGCATTATTCTGTGTTTAACTTCAATTTTAAATTATTAAAACTTTTCAAACTTTGTAAAAGTACATAGCTTATGTTTGAAGGGTGTATTATTAGTAATTTTTGTTTATTTTTTTCAATTATTTCATATTAAATACAATTGCCAAATAAAAAAATGTCATCATTTACGACAGACGATTTCAAACTGTATAAAGTATATCAAACTAATATCCAACGAAATAATTAAAACATAGCTATCTTACGAAATACGAGTTATTTACTGTAAACTTGTAAGAAATAATGTTGCAGTATGCTTGGTTGTTCATGTAATGTGGCGTAAGCAGGAACACAAATTATCCAAAACACAGTAAGAGCCATGCAGTAGCATATGCAGTTACAAGAAAAATAAAAACGTCTTCAAATGAGAAATTTATTGACGAAATAGAAGATAGGCCTATACTAACGACAAGACTAATGGTTATGTTTCACATTAATGTATGTATAGACATAACCGATTGCTATTAATATATAATATATTAAATCCACTACTTGCCTTAGCGATCTTTGAAATTGTCAATTGTTTACAGCTGTTTCGCCTATTTATTAGGCATCGTCAGATCTTAAAACTTAAGAGCAATTTTCACATTATATGTATTAACACAATTTATAAAAACGCATGCAACAAACAAATAAAATTTACATTTAGAACAACTAATAGGTATGAATTTAAGTTTTTTACGTTCTTTATTAAATTAGATGGAGTTGTTAATTCTATGCAATTTGAATTTAGTGTTATTGAATTTGTAGGCTAGTTGTGCTTGGGTTACATTATCCATTAATACAATTATGTATAGCCATAACTGATTGCTATCAATATATAATATAGCATTTTTTATTTTATTGTGAAAACAATTATTTTGGGAATTTCCTAACCTCAGACAAGGGCACAATTCATCCACAGTGCATGTGTATTACAAACAAAGATAATTTACAGATCTGCTTTAGTCTAGATAGAGAGACGAAATGTAAGAAGACGAAATGTACTTCAATGAACTTTATTGAGAGCCAAGAACAAGAATGGTGTGAACTAAATTATGAAAAAAGAAAATTGCTAAACTATTTTCCCAATATATTTACTCTTAAAACAACTTGATGTATGCATCCTATCACCTGGTTTTACATTCTAAATTAATTCAATAACTGCAAGTTTTTTTTTTCTTATGAACTGGATTTAAAAAAATATATTTTCTGTATATTTTTCAAATTCGGAATAGTTGAGGTTCGGTCCAAAGTGTCTAAACTTACTACTTGTCTCGCTATAAGTACGTCATTTGTATGTTCTTGTCTCATACAGATATTCAATCCTATTTTAAATCGCATTTTGTAAAGTAACAAACAAGACCCTTTAATTAACAAGTCTAAACTGTTAGAATGTATGTATACTTTAACTATTAATAAAGATGGGGAAGTAAAAGAGTTAACGTTTGATTTGGCTTAAACGATACCTTTGTATAAGCAATCAAAGTTAACTGCAATTTGAGTTATCTAGATTTATTAAATTGGAGAATTGTGTTTTAAATATTACACCCTACGTATTTTTGGGTTACCTTAAACCAAAAATTTACTTTAAAAATGACTACGTAGATCGGACAATAAAAAAAATAGATTTTGTACACAAGAAATGGTTTTACACATTCTACTGAAACGAATATTTCCTATACTACCTACTGCATTTTTACTTTACTATATGGTTACAAATATCTTCGATTCAATAAATAAACATTCTTAAGTGCAAAAATGTATCCTACAGAAATGTTTATTTTATTGTGCGGAGAACTTGGATCGATGCTTTTAGTCAAGTATTTTTAATATAAAAAGCCGTATTAGAAGTCGAACACGGCCTTTACATATCAACAAGGCATGTCCGAAAGAGAGAGGGTAGATGAAAAGCGGTGTTAGTACGTGACCAACATCCCTAGGATAAACGATCACCATTCATACCGTATTCAATAATAATAAAAAATATATGACACTGATAAAGCACCAACATTTAAAATCAATAAGTTTTAATAAAAGATAAATTTTAAAAGCACACTTTAAGGCACATGTTGTGTTATATCTTTGATAATATAACACGCATAAATTAATTACTTCTAATTTGTTGGATATCGGAACCATGTTAATGAATTAAAATCGGAAGTGTATTCTTCATTCATCTCAATGAAACAAATTCTAAACTACATTTGCAAATAAAATGTTTAGACTGATAAATTAATGCTTAAAGGCCAGTGATATTTCACATTATGGAACCAGATGTAATCGCCACAGTTTAAATTAGTTATTTAACCGGCTGATTTCATAATCCATATATACAAAAATTAATGTTTCTTTCTTTCTTTTAAGTCCTATATAGACTCAAAAACTAATCGACCAATAGTTTCACTACAAATTTAGGCCAAGATTGTTTAGACATTACAACTATTACTACATTCTATGGGATCGAAATGGTTTTGCTACCACTATACAATACTTACAAATAATTTAACTTACTTCCTACATCTGCAAAGCAAAAATTTTATAAAATATTCTTAAGCTATAAAAAAAACCGTTGAATTTAATTGCTTAACTAATAGTTATTTGAATGTTTTTTTTCATATCGTTCTTCTTCTTTATAACTATGAACAGTTAGAAGATCCTATAAACAATCTGAACATGATTAGAGCTTAGCTTGTATGCATATTACAAATAATTTTTTTTCAAAATGAACAATTATAGCCTATTTTAATCACGGTTAGTGCAGCTTCATCATAGTATTTTTTTTTTTCAATTTGTTCAGTAGTTCCAGAAGGTAGAAACAAATTTGACCTCTTTATGATATTAGTAGACCCATTATTTTAAGTTTAAATGTTTACGTTATTATTATGTTTACTAAAGCATGTCCAAATAAAACCTCTTATGGTTATTTCGGGCTATTTTAAATTTAAAAAAACTGAATAAAACTCGCATTTAAAATTTGAGATCCTATATAGTGTAAACGAGTTAGGTATATAAAATAATAACTTTGAAATGTCGTATGTATATAAAATAATTAAGTAATATAAAAACGAAATGTTGGCCCATAAAGCCACCGAATGGCTTTAACTATTTAAAAAACCAATTTATTTCAAATAAAACCAAAGAAATTCAGATAGCAAAGGCTGGAAGATTAGTAAAAATTTCAAATAAATCTATGGTCGGTTATAGTATCATTTGTTACTAGTGTTTCAAATTAATTCACTAGGAAGGCAATCTACGGTCCCTTTTTTATAAATCAAAAATCTTCGTTATCACAACAACTGAAATGGAGGGTGTTCAAGATTATTTTACACATTTATCCTGATTCAAACAGATAATATTTATCTTCTAACTCGTAAAAGAATGAAATTTACAGTGATTAGTAAATTATAAATATCATGTTGTGATTTTAATTTGTTGTCGGTCATGCAAAAAGTTATATAAGTTAGAACATGCATTCGAATAAAGTGTTTTTTTTTTGTTAAAACAACAGTTAAAGCTAACTTCTTATAGTTATTTGATCGTTCCATACACAAAATGCTATTACATTAAAATAAAAATATCAAAAACTATATTACATACATTATTATGAATAAACAATTAATTTATCCTATTGGGTCACTTTATGGTCCTATTTCCTGTGGATCTATTGTTTCCACTCGTTTATGCCTCTGGAGTCAGCCTGCATTTAATTAGCTCACATATTAATAATATAAGCTTTGTCAAAACGTCTACCTATATACCTACTGTACATGTCTACCAACATAAGTGTAGTACAAATTTTAATTAAATGCTATCAAGCATTTGACAACTACATATATATATTCACCTAACACTTACAATAAACTATTTTAATTCTGTTGAAAATAAATCGTCATTCTATAATCCATATATGTATAGGTGGCATTAAGACTGACTGGCATAGAATTGAAGTAAAAGCCAAATTGCTAAATATACTAATACGAAAATTGTATGGTTTCAATTTTGAAGTTAAAGCTCAAAAATTTCTAAAACTCCAAGTGTACTCTCCCAGCCCTATAATAAATCCGCCAATTCAGATTAAAAACAATTTAAAGTTAGGACTATAAATACCGAACACTCGTTCCTTGAATGCGTTTATAATGGTCACTATTTTTCGCATAATTATTATAATATATTATTATTATTATAGTTTAATATTATTATAATAATTATAATAATATAATAATTATAATATTATAATAAATTATTATTGTATACTATGTATAGTCTATTCCCTCTATACGCGCTTACTTGTCTATATATACTATGTATCGCCTATTCCCTCTACACGCTCTGACTTGTGTCTACGCAAAAATTTGCGTTACGCGAGATTTCAGAAACATAGCCAAGGGAAAGAGCCCAACGGGGCAACAGAAGTTATAACTTCAAAGAAAAACTAAAATATGTTATTATGATTTAAAACCTGATCTTACTGTTAATTGCTGAACCACGAAAACAACAAGTAGTTTATGGGAGCTGATTTGAAACATTATCATCATTAGTTTACTAAACATTTCGTTCATTAAAATACTATGCCTTTTTCTCTTAATAAGGAAGTATAAAGTAAATCATTTAGTTATATTTTTTACTATTTATTTGAAACCTACCAAAAGGTTTGATTATAGCTTAATATGTATTTAAACTATTTAAGAATGTGCTATTTCAAAGCTTTATTTCAATATCGTCAGAAACGTGCATCCATTTATATTTAAACCATCAATTGAAAACTATAATTATTTTTTGTACGGTTTTCGCTATCCGTTATTAATTTAAACTAGATATCTACGTCTGAAATAAAGCTGCCAGATTATTTACATAGAATTTTGAATGGGATTAAATTAATATTTGTTTTTATATTCGCTTTAACGAGGGCGACGGTAAACCGATGTACATTTTCAATTCAAACAGATTATGTTGTAACCGAACAAAATATAATCGCTTTTTATATATTTATTTAGCAGTGTACTTAAAGTAGGTTTGTTTGTAGGAACGTTTTTACTTTGAAAATCCATTTAATACGAATCGCCAAAGTGAATTTTATATGCAAGCTTGTTATTAATTCTTCTTTTGAATTGTCAGATGTTAATTAAAATTCTTTTAAGTTTTTCCCTGTATAGGGTCAATCACTATTTTCCCTATTTTTATTAATTAAAAACGCTTCAAGAAGGATATACAATTTAAGGGTTTAGGTACGTCTAATATAAATTTTAATACATCAGGCTTGTCCCTTTTGGGAGGTTTTCCTAAAAAGGAATAATTTCTCACCATTAGTACAATTTTATTTTATTACATACAAGTAAAACATTCAAGAAACAAATATAATTAAAGGAATCTTCAGTTAAAATTAATATAAACCCACGAGGCTGGACTACTTTTTTAGCATTTTAATTAGCAAAGACTTTCTACAAAAACGAGCAATTAATAAATTGAAATTATATGTTTTAAATAACATTAACAAAAATATACTAATACGTAACAACATAGAAACAAAACTAGTAACGTTAATTAGGACTATCTTTGACATTACCTTCCTTCAGATTAAATCATATTTTGAACAAGTGGTTACGACTACTTTGTATGTTTCAGCAATCCATGTTATTAGTGCAACATGTTTCAGCTTTTCTCCGACGTCATCTTCAGGCTGACACTTAATAATCATGATAAAATGTTAGTTTTGTACACCTCTTATTTTATTTAAAACATGTTTTTTAACGTTGCCTCAGCTGGTCCTACTACTAATAGCACGCAGGGTGTCTATCTGCCTAATATAAAATACAATGGACAAGATACAGTTTGTGGGTATTACAACTTTATTGACATTCTAGTTAATATTGTATTAGTTTACTTCGGATGCTTTTAAAAGCTCAGAGTTGCTAACTTGATTCACTACTTAAAGGGCTGAAATATGTATGAGAAACTTATTAAGAAGTTTCCTTTAAGACAACATGTTCTGATTAGCATTATATAAAAACTGTACTCATGAAGAGCTGATTCTATCCGGTAGAAGGATGTGCATTATTTTATAAATAAAAGTTAGTATTGTAGTAATATCAGTGTTTTTATTAAAGTATAAGAAATGGTTTTATTGTTTAATTATAACTGGATTCTTACAGACGTGGGCTTGTTTATCATTTGTTGGACCTTTTATGTCTTTATCATTTTAGAGTACGACCAACTGTCACTTAGCGAGTAAGCGACGATTGCTCTTGGACGATTGTGACTTACGGTCCGTAGCTTATTTGAAATTTACTATATTATATTGTGTTTGTCTTACAATATAAATGTATTATTGGTGGATCTAAGAAAGATGATCTATATCAAAGCCCACTAAAGAATACCGTTGAGGGACGGGCTTGTGTACACCGAGACCTTGAACGCTCCAATCGACGTAGTGCGACGTTGTCACGTTCTTCCCACTCTTCTAACTGACTGCGGCTGACTCAACGCATTTATAATTCTTTAAACTGTGCGATCAAGCCTCGAGCGGTAATACCAGGAGTGTTCGAGGCTAGTAGATATGGCAACGCTGCGCGCCCATCCTATTGGCCCCCTCGCAACGGTATTCTTTAGTGGGCTTTGATACAATGCAGTGACTTTATTGTGGTACCTAAGGTTGGGAGTGGTCGATGAGCACTGATCATGAAATCGTGTTCTGGGGTGTCATTAATTTGTTTATATTGACCTAAAGTGTGATTCAGAGCTATGTGGCAATCTCTGTGAAGCTCATTTTATATCTAAATTAAGAAAACAAAGTTCATATAAATATAGGCCCGAAAACGCTTCGGTTTCCAGACATCCGCCATTTTGTTTTTTGTACAAAATAATTCATATGGAGAGAAATGTTGGCACGAAATTTAACTTAACAATGATATATCTCAAGAAAAATAAGCGATTAAATCCAATCATGCGTTTTAAAATGGCGACTGTTTGAATATTTCAAACCTAAATCACTCAAAAACTGATCATTTTAACAAAACAATTTTAATGTACCTTTTTTGTAGCCCTTTTGTTTCACTACCGTATGGTATCACAGTCAAAACAACCGGATGAAGGATAATAGTTAAGTTATTTGTAATAATTGGTTTGTTCAACCCGGCATTCTATACCATCACAGTAAACACAACAATATCGTATGTGCATATGCTGTTATTATCTTTAACTTAAGGGCTAAAAAAATGTGTCTTGAATGATCGTGTTAAAATGTATTATTTTTGTGTAATTTTGGTTTGAAATTTTCAAACAGGCGCCATTTTAAAGACTTCCTTCAAAGTTTGAACACAATCAGTCAAACATTTCTCTATATATGAATTACTTTGTACAAAAACCAAAATGGTGGATATCTGCAAAACGAAGAGTTTTCGAACCTATGTTTATATGAACTTTTGTTCTTACTTTAGCTATATAATGAGCTTCCAAGAGATTGCCACGTAGCTCTGAATGTATGTATAGGCCTACTTGTTTGGTATATCGTACTCTAACGGCCGCATTTTAAGTCCGAATTTTTAAACATTTTGTGCACTCCAAGTTTTGGTCACTCGGGCACCTTTTTGCGATTTTTCGTACTGTAATTAATTTGTTGTTGTTTTAAACTAAAAAAAAATATATTAAGATTAGTCTGTCCATATTGCCAAAACATAAACTATCATAAAAGTATTCGGTTCACATCGACGTGGGGCAGCTTCTGTGACCGACAGCCTGGATGCAGACTGGCGAAGCGAGTCTGTGCCCTGCGAGCAAAGCGAAGGAGTCAATAATACTAGACAGCAAGTTTGAGGTGCAAATTTATAAAGCGTCGTCCATAGTCCGATGCCGCCAGTTCGAAATGAAAACTCGCAAGGCAATTTTTCCGCTAAGAGCGGAACGAAGCCGCGCGTGAGCCAGAGCTGGAGGCTGAGGTGTACGAAACAAATT
Organism: Philaenus spumarius; assembly: GCA_018207615.1. Taxonomy (NCBI): domain Eukaryota; kingdom Metazoa; phylum Arthropoda; class Insecta; order Hemiptera; family Aphrophoridae; genus Philaenus; species Philaenus spumarius. Next base: position 25,133 of record JAGFPH010010568.1, on the reverse strand, counting down.
CTAATAATATATTTTTTCGTACACGCAGGCAGCTATTCAGAACAATTGCCGAAATTGTTTTTTGATAACAGAAAATAAATAAATTTAATTTTGGAAATCCGCTCAACTCAGGCCAGCGGTTTAATTGCTTAATCGAATTATTTAATTTTTAATGTTGTCTACTGTACTGTAGCGTTTTGTTTCTATGAGCACGATTACTTATTTATAACAAATAATTTCTTTTGTTAAAACTTAAAATTTTTGGCAACTTTAAAATTGTTAAATTGCATAATTCTCTCAAATTATTTTATGTAACAATATGTCATAATGTTGGAAGAGCAGGGAGGTGATAAAAGCAAAACTGTGTACTTTCTGTCAAGTTTTTGTAAAACTTATGCAAAGTTACTAATGGAGAGAGTGAACTTGGCAAAGGAGTCAAGCTTTTCATACATTTCGTTTAAAAAACTTATTTCTTACACAAAATACCTTGTTTCTTTAGTTGTAATACATTTTCACAGAATAGAGTTCTTTTAATTTTTTCATTTCACATTTTTTTCTCGATAGTAACAGGAATCTAAAAGCTTAGTTTTTATCACAACACAAGTTCTATCATGCCCTCCATTAAGTTTTGGGCCCTTGTATCGTTTAGTTTAAATTTGTTTTATTAGAATCATTTGGTGTACAAATAGCTTTGCTGCAGTAAACATTTGAGTTATCACATATCAAATACATACATAAATAACGTGCATAGTGGAAATGATAAAAATATATACAGGGTATAATACAATACACATATAAATTTTAAGCCACATAGCCTATAATGCAAGTAATATAAATAAAACATCCACAACTAAATAAACTATAGTACAAATAAACATACAAAACTATATAATCTATATTTTCAAACCTAAAGGTACTCCTCCACCGAGTAAAATTCCACATGTACAAGGAAAGTTTATTTTTAAGTGGAGACGGACGGTTCTATCTTTACCATGTTAAATTTGAAGTAGAGCATTTCGTACCTGTTTCTCACCATTTACTAAAGGTGCGGCCTAAAATTGTTACACATAAAATTGTTAAAAATGATAGCACTAATGTCTGAATATTTACAACTTTTGATAAGAAAATATCCAATACTTTTCATTTTATGCATTTTTAAAATTAAGGCAATTTATTTTGTTTGAAAAGTGTAAAAAAAAATTAGTTTTTTTTAATGTACAGAATGCAATAAAATGTTATAATTATTTAGAGACAAATAAAATTATAACATTTTATAATTTTACACTTGTATATAAAATACACTTGTATAAAAACACATCATCCTCATAGCTTCCATTGATTCTAAGAAACAATTACAGGTGTGTAAAAAAAAACAGTTATCGGAAAAACCAATTTTAATTAAATTTTTTTTAATATTTGTGTTATACATACAAGCTAAGCTCTAATCATGTTCAGATGGGTAATTAGGATCTTCTAACTGTTTGGGAAGCTATGCCCACACTTTTTCTAAATGACAACCGTATTCTTCACCCTCCTCCGGCCTCCCACAAAACTATGTAACCAGTGACCGTCGAAGGACCCGGACTTGTTGTAGGCGAGTCCCAAGACAGCACACATATTTCTTTCAATTATTGTTTTAATTACCTTTGTCAGTGTAAATAAAATACAAACCGTACAAGAAACAAAACCGTGATTTATTTATGTCATCTGTTGCTCAGTCCCATAAAAAAAGTACATAACGTGACATATTCTATGTAGGAAAAACGACAATGTAATGCATATGAAATGTTTAGGTAAAATAGAATAGTAAGATTGTGTAATTATGATGACACGATTCCAATATTTTAAAACACAAATAAAAATGCCTCGTTTAAATAATACGAATATCAATTAAACCTGCCGAAATGTAGGGAAAAAAATATAATTATTTTGTGAAGACTAATTAATGTTACTTTCGCTTGTCCTCTGACATCTACCTAATTAACCTATGCATATAGGTTAGAAATAATTATACAATTTAAACAATCAACAATGCCAGTAATTAGTCCTTTTGCACAATAAAAGCATTAATTACTGGATGTGGGTCTGCAGACACCGCTAATGCCAGAATAATTTCAAATTAACCTCGTTCAAGCAGATGCTTCGTGTTACACAGTTGCATAACCACATTCGTTCATCAGCTCCAGAGCTTCTTATTTTAATAATATTACATATGATACTATAACAATATTTGGGCAAACATAAATTACAAGTTAGTGTTAAGTTTTCTGTTTATATTTTGTGTTGGTATTTATTTGGACTAGTATAATATATTATGTCTCCTAAGTTAAGGAATGTTTATACTATGCTATGCGGGCCGAGGACCAATATTCAGGCTTTGTCGCTTATCTTACCCATAAGTGAGCACATCAAATCAAAGACAAACTCAAATGACACAATTCACATAATCTAATCATTTCACTGCACAATGGGGTTACTAAACAGAAAAACAACATTTGTGTTTAGAAAAACAACAAATGCATCGAATTCATTTGAGGATTCTCGAATCTTTGAGAAGGATGGCCTATGGTATTTCACTGATAAGGCGCTCCAGCGCGACGATTTTATTAAATTAGGTCTTATTTTTTATTCTCTCCATTTGCCCAAGACATTTAAATTTTCAGAAAGCTCCGAAGTATAATTAGTAGATAACAAAATTTGCCCCGATATATTACTGTTTCTAATCTAAGGTCTATCCAGTGTTTCGTCTTGTGTTTAGGAAAACAACTTTATTAAAAATTTATAATTTAAAAATTTGTTCAACTAAGAATTATAATTTAATTGTTCGCAAACGATTTCCTGCAAATTAAAAAAGATTACCTTCAAAATTCAATGAAAAGTAAGTAATATTGAATAAGACTTATGGGATTATTTCGTCCGGGTATTGCACACCCTTAACAATTATTAGCACTGGGTCACTATGTGTCGATACGGTGATCACTCGTCAACTGAAAGTGTACAGAAGTTATCTATTTTCTCAAAATTTATTTCGTCTATAGGTAGATATTGCTGTATATAAACTATTTAATTTGTAAGATAAATGTTCATTTAAGAGTAGTTTGCTTTGGCACATAGTGGTTTGGTAAATTTCCTATGATTACGTTCATTAGTCGACTTTTGTTGTATAAATGTGTTGGGATCAAGTTCACTGATAAATTGACATAACTATGATTACTGACAATTAAACGTATATCATAGTTTGATTTCTTTGTGTGGCGTCTGTTTTTAACTTTCCATAGGTTATACCACGGAGCTCTCCTCCGGGTGGTTAAAGTTTCGTGTAAACAAAATGTTTCTTTGTGGTCGGCTGTCGTAAGATCCGGTATAGTTCAAGTGCATCTTTATAGGAACTGCCTACTATCATTTTCACTTCAACTAACAGTTTTTTTCTTTTTCTTTTATTAGAGCTTATTTTGTTGCGGAACGGATCATTCTTCCGTGTGCTACTCATCGTGAAACTGCAAAACCAGAAATTTTATTCCGTGTGCGACCCTTTTGTTTGATATATTTTTTTATTTTGTATATTTGATGTAAATAGTGGTTTTAGATGTGTTTCATTGTATAGGTATCGTTTTTATTACTTATATTTAACAACATTACCAATAAAAGTATTGATTTTACAAGTAATCTTTTTAATTTTGTAAACTTGTGCAACCTTTCGTGTTTCATAGTTTGGTGCTACCTCTGGAAGGATAAGTACATGTTCTATAAACCTACCTTTGAATTTTCTGCCGGTTCACCCAATATAGAATTTGTCGCATTCGCCGAATATGAATTTATACACACCTGAGCAGTTTTCAATGCCTTTTATTGATTTTGGTTGCAGTTGTTTCTTATATTGTTTCTTATATTGAGGCGTAAACGATATTGTCAAACATTGTGCTTCTCAAATACGTTTTACAAATCGTTAATATTGAGTTATATGCAGTTTTTAAAATTATTTTTACGTGCTCACGTGTTACCAAAACAATCAACAAAGCCTGAAGATGGGTTTGTTTCCCACTTGTATACTATTTGGTAAGTGAGTATTATTCTACTCACGAAGGCGCTGAATAGCTGCCTCTATCCCAGGCACAATTGGACACTCAAAGTCTACCTATTATAGCCTTTGTAGCCTTCGTCACTAAGATAAATTTAAACAATTTAAATTTTTTAAGTTGGCTCATACTATTTTTAGATTGAATAATGTATGGGTAAAAAAGCTGGACAGTTTACTACTTTATTAGCATAGATTATTAGTTTATTAGCATATATTTCATGTCACATATAAACAATGTTGTATTAATAAAAACATAATTAGATTTGGTTTAAAATAAAATGTATATGGTCGTAATTGGTTTATCACGTTTTGTTTACAGTTACAAATACATATTTTAAAAGAAGTGATTTAGTAACTTTTCATTCTAATAAAGAAAATTTCCTAAGAGATAAGTAATACTTGCAGCGTTTACTGATAATGTTTTCGGAAAAGAGATATTTACATGGAAATCGATTTTATGTCAAACAACTTTCAACAACATGTTTAAGACCAAGTTTTCGTAGAATATATTACGTGAAGAGAATTCACACCGTCTTAACGCCTTCACTTGGGAACTTTTAATACGGTCTCTCAAAACTGTAATCGTCTGAAGCAAGTATACTGAGTGCGGGCTTAGAGGTGCGTTAGGGTTGAGTAGTTTTTCAAGTTAGTTTGGGAAAACCATTCAATAAATGAAGCAAGTATTTTCAATATGCAATAGCTGTGGTTTTTAAATATAAAATAAACACTAGGGTAGACATCTTCGTCACCAAAAAACAGGTGCTGTCTCGGCTAACATAATTTAACTGCTCTTGGTGAGATTTTATTGAAATTGAAAATGCAATAACAGTTATAAATATATTCTAATGACCGTTCGAACAATGAAATAACAATAATATGAGTTGCATTGAATGAAAAAAAAAACAAACAAAATGTAGTCTTGCAGGCAAACAGGTAAAAACAGTCTTGCATTACAGATCAAGAACAATGTGTAAAAGGAGGTGTTTTTTAACATAGGTAGGTGGAGGAGTGCAGCTCGAAGAAGTTATTGTGAGTTGTACTTGACTTTTCGCACTTTAAAACTCCTGATTTGAATTCAATTAAAACCATGTACACAGACCTTTTAGACAATGTCAGTAGTGTCAGTAATGTAAGACTAGAGGTTTAAATCCCGGAACTCGGGACCCCAGTCCATTTTACGGTCCCGTCAATCCCGGTATTAGATAAGTCAAATTCCGAGATTTTCAGGATTGATAATTAGATTTTTTAAAAACGAAATTCATAATTTTTCTCGTAAGTGATGTCTTACTCCTTATTTTCTACGTGAACCTGTTTGTATGATGAACAATATACAGTAATTATATAACTTTAATTAATTAAAAGAAAAAAATACCATAATGTATGTCAAAACTTAGAATTGATGATGTCAAACTGCGAATGTTACTTTTTAATATTCATACATTCTTATCAGCCAAGCCAAACCTCCGTAGCCGTGACACCCTAAGGAAGAGACAGACTAGACCTTCAACGATCTCGCTCGAGTATACGCAGTGTTACATTTTACTATAGTTTGGTGTGTAATAAAATTAGTTTTAAATAGTAGAGTAGCTGAGTAGCCTTCTTAGAGTATTATTTTGTTTGTACATATTGGTATTATATGAGAAATTAAAATTACAGTAGATATTTAGTTTGAAAGTTTTTTTCATTAGTTTAAGTTAAAAATTTATGAACGTTCACATGTTTTTCTGTGTTTTACAAAGTTTTACAGTGTTTAAAGCAGTATATATGTAGCACTTTTATCGCTTGTGTTCGTTCAGCATTTAAAATATATATTACTAAAGTTTGTTTGATAAATAAATACCAATTTCATACGTTGTTCTTTCGATAAAACTCCTAGTTCCCAGCCCCAGGCTAGAGAAACAAATCTTATAGGTTTAATATAGGCCTATATGATATTAAGAAAAAGGTTATTAGATAACCGTTGGTAAAACTTTGAATTCTTTGACATACCAGGAAAATAATATAGGGGCCTACAGTTTAAATATCAAACAAAGCAAAAGTGAAAAGATACAAATATATGCTATAAGAACGCAAATACATTATGTATATAGGCTAAATGTATAAATTGTATGGAGGGTTTAATATAAAGAGTTTAATTACTAAAAAACCTAATTTTCTTTAGGTTATCAGAGAAAAATTAATAAATCTGAATCCCGGGACTATTCCCGGGACCCCAAATTGACATCCAGCAATCCCGAAATCCCAGAATTGAGAAAGTGGTCCGGGATTAAAACCCCTATGTGAGAATAACTAAATGCATTAAGTAAAAATAATAATTTTATAAACAAAGGATTATACTAGAGGGCTCCTTCCCTGCTCGCTACCCCACGTGGCAAAGCAAATGCAAACAGATTATTGTAAATTATGATATTTCCAATAACGATTGATTGGGAAAGATTTTTTTATATTTTTTATATAGATGAGAGGCAAATTTAATTTTAAAAAATACGCCTGAAATGTGATACGATGTAACAACAGATATATATATTTGTAACAACAAATGTTTGAATTATAATGTATTAAACATTGTCGTTTATTTGTTGCATATGTTTGTTTTTATTTTGATAACCTAACCTAAAAAACTTTTGATTGTGAAAAATAACTAACTGAGTTGGTTGCTGTCATAGTGACTGTAAATGCAGTCAACAAACGTGTGTTGGTTCAGAATAGGACACACCTAGAATTCAATTGCTAAGTTTTTATTTAAATCAGCAATCGCTTCTGTTATATGGCTGGGAGTAAACCCCAGTATTTTGATCATTTTTAACCCTTAAAATCAATATTCTGTCAAATCCTTTCTCATTTCACTTCTACAGAGTGGTTTGCACATAGTAGGTACTCTCAAAATTTTAATGTTTTAGCTTTCATAGTTTTGAATGTACGTTGATTTAGAATCGGTCAGTCACAGTCAGGACTTTTTCTTTTATAATATACCGACTATTAATTACACTTTTTATCACTTATTAACACTTTCTGGCCAAAGTCCTGTTTAACCGGACGTTTCAAAACATGCAAGAAGTGCCTACGTCCGCGAGCCAATCACCGTTTGCTTTACTTCCGCCCTCCTATTCTCAAATCACATATATTATTAGATATCTGGTCTCCCTAGCCTAGATTCGAACCCAGCATCTTCTGATCAGGAAGGCGCAACGTTATCCACTAGGCTAAGGCTTCATTAAAGAAAACTGACAAATTAACAAAACTTCAGTTACTTTACTATCGGTATAAATATTACGTGTAAAATAAAAGATAGTTTATCAGAACCATCTAGGAGTGATTATAGGAAGTTGGCTTGGTTGTTCTTAAATTTCAATCTGTATAAGTTGTATTCGTGCGAGGTTTAATTATTCTTTTACTAATTTGTTATTTTTGTTTGATGTGCTAAATATTTTTGAAATTTGATCAAAAACTTTTGTTAAGTTAGGAAATTTTATTTTTTCCAAATTATTTTGTTATAAAGGTGTAGTAGATATTATTTATAGATCTATTAGAAGAAAAGGAAAGCAAAAATCATGATGATATCTTATCAAATAACAAAAATACAGCTTTTTTATGAAACCCTTACAAATTCTTTAAAAACAGGTCGGTACTTTTGGGTACATTATGGGAGAAAATGCCTGGCACTGAAAGGGTTAAAATAAGTTCCAATTGTTTCAATGAAATAACCATTTAATTCTTAGAATTATTGTATTAAGGAATAATTTTATTTTTTACCGTTAATTGTCATACAATTCAGTTACTATAAGGTAATTACTTAATATATATTTTAATATAAATACTTAATATTTAAAACACCTGCACGCTTACACTAACGTAGATGATTGGGTGCAGACAGTTTTTCATAAGAGACAATCCGACTGCAAATAGTTTCGAGCAACTGACTGGATGGTCCGTCACGGATGGGTCTGTCTACATGCTTAAAACATTAACGCGACAAGAGTGACATTAGTTGGTTGACTTGGCCATTTCCGTCGACAGCTCTACATTTCGAATTGGATCCAAGAACTAACTCGCAAAGCATTCCGTCTGTCTATACTATGACGAATTATTGAAAGCGTAAGGTCCAGAAGTAAACATAAATTAAAGTAGGCGTGTAATAGTTCTCACGAAGAAGAAAGTGGCATAGTGTATTCAAAATTGATCGACACAAATTAAATATTAGTTTTAATACAAAATAAATCACAAGCTAGTAACTGTTCTCGGACCTGCTACTTCGCAATCTCTAAGCTTGGCAATTAGAGTACAAAGTGTTTGAGAAAATGCATCCTCGTGGGTTTTACTTGTTCTCTGGAAATTCGACATAGTAAAACTACAGATAATACAAACCCAGTCGAATTTATGACTTAAACACGAACTAGTCGTTATGTCTACTAGGTCAAAGAAAACATTAAAGATGAGTATATAGCTGGCACGACTATACATTACTCAAGAGCACCACGTGGCTAAGTGTTGAACAAAGATGATAGTATAAAAGCAACTAGTTTCTCTTTTTGTAAAGTTTGCTCATATTAAATTTGAAAAGAAATTATATTTTAAAACAAAAAGATTTGACATACGATTCTATTTTGTTTAACTTTTTTTTCCAAATCATGCTTGATAAATGGTCAGTAAACTCTATTTTACAAACATGGTATTTTTTACTATTTGAATCCTGAACTGCAGTAGTTATGTTGGACACTTAAGAGAGCTGGTATAGCTTGCACGGTCCATTTTTCTACAATTAATTAAATAAATTCAACTTACTTTAGTTTTAAAGATATATAAATGTATTTGTCACTGTTTATATAATATATTTGTCTTAAGCTATTGTAAAAAAATTCAGTAGTAAATGTAATTTGCTTTTTAAATTAATTTTTCATGAAACATAATATTGTATTTTCACACCATTACTTTGTACATGATCACTCTTGATCTATTTGAGATATTACATACAATTAAATCTCTGCCTCTTCAGAGTTATTGTTACTATGGTGTGAACTAACAAAATACAAATTACTGCAAAAATATAAATTTTCAATATTTTTTATGAATTAATATAAAGACAAATTTTAATTTTTCAAAAAATTGTACTCTAAGAAATTCACGCCATAAATTATAGTATTTTTAGAACATTCTAAAACTATAGCCTTAATAGTTTTAGTAGTATTTCGTAAAACGTTAACAAAAACTTACTTGTAGGGGAAATAAATGTCAAAGTTTTATTGTAATGAAAACTATTACGATAATCTGTTCTTGTATGCCACGATGTTATTCTTAATATATATATAGGGGGATGCAAATATCTATAATTTTATACTACATAACTTACCGGTACTGCTAAATACTAGTTTTACAGGTGTGAAATATAAAATACAAAATAGATAATGCAAACTTTGTTATTTCAATAGCATATTAATTTTAATAATGATATTTAAAATGCAATGTTTTATTTTATTCCCCGTAATATTTGTAAAATTGTTTATATTTGAATCTTACAGTAAATTACACAGAAAATCTACTGCATGAAAACAATAAAAAATAAAAAAATATATATTTATTTTTCTTGTTAAGCTATACCAGCCCAATTAATTGCCGTCGACAGTTCTGAAATGATTTGGGCGACGACCTGTTTTGGAAGTTAACCCTTCCATTGTCAAATCACAAGACACTTAAAAGAATAAACACACAAATTACAAAACATTGCACGTCTAAAAAATAATAAATAAATAATCTACTTCTATAAAAGCGAGTGTATGTACGAGCGTATGTGGAGTAACATTTAAAGAAGAAAATAAATATATTCGTTTAATTTAATAATATAACAGCTGATTTCACCCATCATCTGTTGTCATACGCAAACAAAACCTAGCATAGATTATAATTTGAGGTTAAGTTTACAACTTCAATAAATATTATAGCCTATAATATTTAATAAATTCTAAATCATTTGATCTATCAGCATGAAATAAAAGGCATTTAAAAGATAATATTTTTATCTTTCTTTAAATATATATAATAATATACATAAACACAAAATCTTAACAAATATTCCTACAGTTTTGTAGTCCTTATAATCAAATTTTATACATTTATCGAGTTAAAAATCTCCGTCTGCATAGTTAGGTATGCCTAGATAAAATGTGTTGTTTAAAATAGTGTTTTGTATAAATGTATTTCTGATGTGTATCTAATTAATCCGCCTGTGATTTTTCACGGGGATTTACTAGTAAGCATAATAATAAATAGTAAACATTACACACGACACGAATTAAACGAACACGCTGCCCAGCTGATTTAACATTAACTAACCCCGTAGAACTGCAATCATTAAACCGTAAACATACAAAATACTTGCTTAACTTACAAATGGCTTATCTTTATTATTTACCATCTTAGTTTTAAGATATATATATATAATATACTATATTATAAACATTATTGTATTTATCTTGATGAATATTATCATTATTTATATTAATATAAATTTATGCATTTATCAAAGAGAAAACTTAAATATAAGAGTTGAAGTAGCAATAGGATCTCCCCTAGTAATATACAGGCTGTCCATTTTAACTGGGCCACCAATGGGATCTCCAAAAGTACAAGATGTACAACAAACATTACATGGAGGACTTCATATACTTTTTAGTGACCATTTAAAATATGAATTTAAAATTTTAAAAAAATGCCGTCATTTTCCAATATGGTGGACAACTTTTGAATTTCTTATAGAACGCCATTTCTTATTTTATGATGATTTCGGGTTGTACAAGTTATTTTAAGACATTTTTGTTCTTGGTGTTTTTTTTACGATTTCTTTTTAAAAGTTAGAGGGGTATAAGATTTAAAAACAACCAAACTGAGAGGAAGATATTTTGATGTGGAAACCATCTTAATATATAAAAAAAAATTTAGACAAACAAATAACTTTTTAAAATTAACAATTACGGTTTTCGTTATTAAAAAGTAATAATAATAATACGCAGGAATTAAGTGACAAAACTACAAATTTGTCTCACATGAAAAATGAAGTTGATAACAAGCGTTCAATATCAGCTGATTCACTATCCAGAATTCAGTAATATCCAAAATCATCAGAAAACTTAGGTATTCCTTTACAAATTTGAAAATTGGCCGCCATTTTAGAACATAAACAATTTAAAAAATGTAGGCCTACTTTCAAAATACAGCTTGTAGCCTAATAAACAGAGGGCTTTCGATAAACAATTTGACCAATGAGAATCAACAACTGATATTGAAAACAATAACAAAACATTTGTTCATGTGTGACAAATTTATAGTTTTGTCATTCAATTCCTCTGAATTATGGTTTTAAAAAAATAACAAAAAGCGTATTTTTTGATTTTTAAAAGTTATTTGTTTGTTAAAAAATGCTTTAGTAGAGTGATAAGAGCGTTTTCATTGATTCACAACGTTTTAATACCAAAAATATTTTGTGCTAAGTTAGGGTGTTTTTAAAACTTTATACCCCACTAACTTTTAAATGGTTAGTCGTACCAAGAAAACACCAAGAACAAACAATTTTAAAATGTAAAACCCGAAATTATCATAAAATGCATGGTCTTCATAAGAAACTCGACAGTTGTTTCCAAATTGGAAAATGGCGGATTTTTTAAATTTTAAATTCATATTTTTAATGGTGATTAAACAGAAGGGGAAATTCCTAATTTAAATTTTGCTGTAATTTTTGCAATTTGGGAGATCCCAATGGTGGCCTAGTTAAAATGTACCCTGTATAATTTCAATAGGATTATTAGCAGTCGTCTGTAAGTTGATTCCCAGGAAAATTAAACCCTATTACCTGCTTTGGTGAGTCGAGCTAATCGGAATAAGGGTCTAAGTTATAAACCTGTCGGACACAAATTATATGTGAAGCTTTAACACTTGGACTGACCTTTTCCTTTCGCTAAATTGAACAGAGTGAAAACTAATCTACTCGACCAACAAAAACCATATGTTTACTAAGTTTTCTTTGTCACGAAGACCACAGCACAACTAGAGGACAGTTACTGCAGTCTCTCTCTCTCTCTCTCTCTCCCCCTCTATTTTCTTGTAAAGTATCTAATTTGTCGATATATTATTTACGGTGATACCGTATTCAGGGTCGTCGATACAACAAATTATATAATTTGAATTATGGGTAGAGGGCCACAATATAAAATTTACGAAAAATCAATGTATCATATAAAAATGACTAAAACACATTAGTAATTGTCATCGTCTAAAACAGCTAATGTAGTTCGAAAAGACACACAAAAGAACAGGCTAAATTCGTCAAGTTTAGAAGCCTACAATCGTTATACGAACTTATTACTTTCTCCCCCTCTACGTACTATATGGAGAAAGTATTGTTTTCGTCCAAATTTTCGAATTTGAATTTTCCGTGGAATTATCTGTTTTGGTGCTCCCTGATCCCAAAAATATTTTTAGTTTAATTATTTGCTTTGGTGCTCCCTGAACCCAAAAATGTGGTTTTTGGTGATGTCTGCCCGTGTGTTGTTCGGATGAGTACAGAGCTGGAGACCATACCAACGGTCCGATTTTGATGAAATTTGGTATGTAGGTGTATATATCCAGGCGTTTTTTTTATTTTTAAAATTTTTTTATTTTTAAGGAGTTTTACCCCCTAAAACGACAAAAAAAACGAAAAAAACTAAATTTCTCAAAAACGGCTCTAACGATTTTGATAAAATTTGGCTTATTTGTAGGCCTTAATGTACCATACCATATGCAGAAAAACGCATCTTTCTAAAAATTCTCATTTAGGTAATAGTAATAATAATAATAACTGATTTTTTGGTTTTTTTGACCAAAAAGGTTTTTTTTCAAAACCTTTTTTCGTCCTTGTTTAGTGCAAATTTGTTCGAAATCGATCGAATAGTTTTAATAATAATAATAATATTTATTAGTTACTCTCCTACTTTAAAGTGTACCTCCTTTGCTACTCTTTGGAAGGTATAAAGTTTCAACTGAGAGAAAGTATGTGGCAGTTATCTGGTACCGTTTATTTTTGAAAGAATGTAATAACGCCATTGGATTGGTTGAGATTTAAACTTTCTAACACTATATTCCAATCATTCATCACGTTAGTAGTTTCTTTGTTATGATTTTTTTTTTTCATAAAGCCTTGCAATTGGACAATGAGAAAGCATATAGGTTGCAATCGTCATAACTGGCACAAATCGATATAGTTTTATAAAATCTTTAAATCGATTTGAAGTTGAAATTATATATTTTCGTTTGATATAGTAGTTCTCTGCTTTGAAAGGTGAGCCGCAAATTTGAAGAAAAACATGTGGAAGTCAAATCCTGAAAAAATGCCTAAAGATTGAGCGCAAGTTTGATGATTCGCTTAAGAACAAGTGTTACTGCACCTTTTGTGCACTCTTCCCATAACAAACAGTTCGGCAGAATAACCTCTTCAGCTTTTCCTCGACTTAAAACTTATTTACGCAGCACAATGTCTGAAGAGAGAACGGCCTGACTTTACTTCGTCTTCATCAGGATATTTCAAACGAAATGAAGGCTGAAGAAGTTCTAGACATGTACATAAGAACGAACAAAAGAAAATTAAGTCTAAAGATGCTGTAAACATATTGTAAGTAATATGTAACCAAAATAAGTTATATATGTAAACAACTTTAAATAATAACTAGTGGCTTGTAGGGGCAATTGCCCCTATATATTGTAGTAATTTTATTAAGTAAATTGTTAGTCTAATGATTCACCGTACCTTAAATTATCATTAAAAATTTGTGAATATAATACGCACAATAATTCTTATTTACCTGCGTATGTAACTTCAAATGTTTTAGAAGTTATTAATATTATAGGCCTAGGCTATATTATTGATCGAAGTTGTAAACATAAACCCAAAGTATAATCTACGCTAGGTTTTGTTTGCGTATTACAGATGAGGTGAAATCAGCTGTTATATTATTAAGTTAAACGAATATTCATTTCTTTTTTAAATGTTACTCCACGTACACTCGCTTTTATAGGAGTTGGTAATGAAGAAATTATTAATGGAATATGTTTGTATGTTATACTAAGATGTACGAATGTTTCCGAAGTTAAACGAATGTGTCCATAAACTTCTATAAACTTGGATACATAAATATATTATATTGATAATAAAATAAAGTATTTATATAACAGTTTATAACCTCAATACAAATCTTATAACGTATTATAGGCTACATTAGTTCTTTAACTCATATTTAGAAAAAAATTATCTTCGCAATACTTATATTGATTGAAGTTGTAGGCTAAACATAACCCCAAAGTATAATCTGCGCTAGGTTTTGTTTGCGTATTACAGATGATGGGTGAAATCAGCTGTAATATTATATTATTAAGTTAACCGAATATTTATTTCTTCTTTAAATGTTACACCTGATTTACACCTGTATATGCCCATGCTATTTAAATGGGACTTATTTTATTCCGTAACAAACTTTTGGGACACAATTAAGAAAAATTAATATTTTTCCCCAAAACTTCATGCCCAGACCTCTAAAATGAGACCTCTCCCAGCTTCCTACGACCTACCGTTCGCTCTGAATTTCATTTTCAAATTTGGGCTTACGGAATTAAATATATAGATAAAATATAATTTTTATGTACTTTAGAAGCCCTGCCCGTAAACAGCTCTTCAGATTAGATTAACAAAGGAAAGCGTTACTTTAAAAATATATTTTCTACTTAGTTTTCATGCAATATTAAAAATAAAACAATTGCTTTCAAATAATTTGATTTTACTACAAACACTATATCAAATCAAACATATAATACAGAAATATTATACTAAAATACTGAGCATTTTGCATAAATAAAATGAACAAGTCAGGAATCGAATTTGAAGTCAAAAGGTTATAAATATCACTTTTAAATATTATTATTATAAAAAATTCTGCAGACCGACCGCTTTATGGAGGGGTATTCAGGTATTCTCTACCCACAGACACTCGGAGTTGTGTCGTGTGTCCCTCCTAAACAACTTTCTGGATCCACCTATAGGTTTTACCCACCAGTTTAAAGGGAGCCCTCCCCTAAAATATTTTGAAAATGTCCCTCTCCAAATTGCGTTTATAAATTTTGAGTATAAAAACCTTTTCTTTTTTTTATCACAATATCACATCATTTTATAATAAAGAAATCAACTAATTTGCATAGTCTAGGACAGTAAACAAACAGACTACGTAGGAGTGGGTGGTAAGTAGAGCAGACATTTTGTAACTGACAGTCAGTGCTGCCACATCAACAATAGTTGGAACAAAATTTCCCTTATTTTTATTATTTTTTTTAATTTAATGAAACTTCTTACATACATTTTCCTAACACTTTTGGAGTTAAGCTTTTCACTTACATGTTGCTAATGTTGACACCTGACAACAATAATTTTCTTTTCTGTTCAAACACATCATTGTATGGATGCAATCCTGATTTCTGAAATTATAAGTTATCGGTTTAAATTTGTATAACTGTTTAAAAAAATATATTGTACTGCAATACTAGAAGTTTAAAGTAGGTACTCAAATCTAACATTTCCCATTTTTTTTAATTTTTGGTAGGTGACCCCCACCATTAACCTTCCTATCATGGTGACATTCCTGACAGTATTGAGTTACATTGACTATAAATTGCAGCGTGCACCGAATTAATTCATACGTTTTATTTTTTTTACCTGAATGGTAATGGTCAGCTTTTTCTTTAGCATACAACCATTCAAATCTTAAAACTTAATTACTTAAGTTCGTATCATTCTCTGATGACATGGCATTCTGCTCTTTAAACTAGAGTGCCTGCTTACCTTATTTGTTTGTACTTTATAATATCTGTATTGCTTTATTTTATTGATAATTCGACTCCTACATCTTAGAAAATTTTGTAAAAAATTAAATTTACGAAATCGATTTGGAAGCAATATTTTAGGTCAAGCACTTTGAATTAAACATTTTTTGTCTCTTGAAATTTTGTCTAAAACTCTTTCTTTTCAAGATATTAATTAGCAACTTTATGTCGATTTATTTCAACACGCATAGGGCCGCTATTTTGTTTTGGGTGGTCAGATTTTTATTTTCTTTATGTCATTTTCCTAGTCTTAAATAAACCTTTAAAATGAGGTATCATATGACCATACTTCCCATGTAAACATTTTGAGTTGCCCACAAAATCCCCCATTTTTAGGGAACACTCAAAATTTCCGATTGCTTCAAAAGATACTTTGGGCTAAGTGATGAATTCAATTAAGTCTGTCCTTGGCCTTGTCCAGATTTCAACTCTGATAATGTCAAGGAATGACAACGCGTAATCTTTACGTTGTTTATTTTGTCGAGTAGGTACGAATTTTCGTTAAAGACAAGTATTGTTATTACAATCTACTTTATTAAACAATTAAAATTTAACTCTTAAAGTGTGAATTAGAATGCTGTCTATTGTGTCTATGTTAGTAAATGTCGGTATGATGGTGGAAGTAAAGCAAACGGTGGTTGGATCGAATCCAACTTGAAAAGACATAATTAGTTACATAGTCTTCCTGTTTTGAATTTTTTTTTTCAAATCCTACTAGTATTTCAGTGAACATACAAATAGACGTGTAGGATACTTACTATTTTAGTAATTATAAGACTGGGTGTACAAACGGTGTATGTCTTGGCGCACTAAAGGATTAGTTAACAATATTATCTCTTTTAACAAATACTTTTAAGAAAATTACTATTCTTTTAGTAAATACAGAGTTTTGTTTTTGTACATGTAAATTAATTTTTTATAAAATGTATGTTTATGATTATTTGTATTTTCTTGTGTTGGTGTAGATGGAAGAATTAACTGAATATTTTAAACTATGCCTTAAAAATAAAGGCAAATAATTATACTATTATTATTCTCTTTCTTTTCATCTTCCTAACCTTTTATTTATTTTTTAATTTTTTATTTTACGTTTATAATTTTAATGAGTTTATGTTTCGATTTTTAATTTAGTGGCACTCTCTTGATATTCTGGCGGAAACACTACTACTGGGTCATTTAACAAAGATTTGAAATATAATATTTGATAAACAAAAATTTCAATATTATGTCCATTACCCGTATAACTATCACACTGATTTAAATAAAAACCCTAACCACAAAACAAGGAACAAAAACAATAACTAAATTGTAAGTGTTTGTAATCATTGTGATTTTGTAGCCACATTGCTCTTTTATTTTATTTGTTTACGTATAACTATGTATTAAGTTTGTTGAAGATATTGTATGTTTTGTACCCCTAAATGCCACCCTTTTCTGAAAACAATAAACTAAAAGTTTACGAAAGCAGGTAAATAAAATGATATCACAAAGCAAGCATAAAAAACAATATAACACGAAACACCATGCTTAAAAAATTCTTGCTTTCCACCAATTTAATGAATTTGATTTTTTAACAGCAAAATTATATCTATATATATAAAAGCCAAATCCACTGACTTCTCAATTTCTCCACTGATCACGATTTCTCAAAAACTACTGAACGGATTGGAACGAAATTTGGTATGCAGCTTTCTCTGGGGCCATAGATGCTCATTAAGAAATGTTTTAACAAAATTCGAAATTTTAGGGGGGGAAGGGGTTGGGATGGACAAAGTTACTAAATCACAATTTTTCTAAAACTACTGAACGGATTGGAATGACATTTGGTATGTAGCCTCCACCTAGGGCCATAGGTGCTATCTAAGAAAGGTTTATACAAAATTCTAAATTTTTGAGTGGGGTTTGGGGGTTTCGAAGTTACTAAATCACGATTTCTTTAAAACCACCTAACGGGTTGGAATGAAATTTGGTATGTAGCTTTCTCTTGGGCTCCCTAAGAAAGGGTTTACAAAGATTCGAAATTTTAGGGGAGGTTTGGGGGGTCAAAGTTACTAACAAAAACCACCGAACGGATTGGAATGAAATTAGGTATGTAGCTTCCTCTAAGGCCCTAGGTGCTCGCTAAGAAAGGGTTTTAAAAAATTAGGGGGGTTTGGGGGGGTCAAAATTACTATAAATCCCCATAAGAAATACATAGTGTAATATATTTATTGACAAAATATATTTTTGGTTAATATACATTAACTTTGATTTGTCTATCAGTGCAAAGCCGGATCGGGCCAGCTAGTTTATCATAAATACAATGATGCAGGGTGGTTGTACCCACAAAAAAACTATTTTTATTAAAATCCATTGAAAAATATGTTACAAACTGGATTACCTTCGCACGTGTTAGTTTTGAGAAATGTTAATAAACAGATTAGTTTAACACCAATTAATTGTAGTTTGAAAATAAAAATACGTGTACATAACCTCAAAAGTGAAATAATAATAAAAATAATAAGAAGACAACTATTTCTATGATTTCCAGTTGTTGTGTAAATTCAACAATAAAAATATACATCCGTTTCTTAAAATGGACCAAAAGGATCTAAAATCAGTTACTGTATTTATGTAGGCCTATACTTACAAATACAATGTAATTCTAAAAAAAGGAAAAAGAACCTCAGGAAATGTATTAGCCTACATAATTTCAGCACATTCGCATGCGCCTTTCTACACTCTAACGTTTCTTAGGCAAGCAATAACGATAGAAACAAAAACCTAAAACGTCTTCCTATTAGATCAAGTTTAGATTATAGTTTACTAGGAAACATAATACCACACTTTACACCCTAAGACGGAAATACCCCGGGAACACTGCGGCTTTATTATAAGCATTAGTTTACTGTGGATGTGAAGCCATTAAACGTGAAATCAGTGTTTTGGGGATTTGCACGCCATTACGAAGGCTGACTGCGAAGTTTTGGAAGGTACGAGCTCAGTTGTTAACGAGCTACAAATTACAAGGCTACACCGGCGTTAATCATGTGTTGAAGGCTAACAGGTGGGTACAAACAGCTGCTATCTAGATAGCTGTGGAATGTCGACTTCAAAGCTGATCTACTTGCTTACTGCACGATTTATAACAAGTAGGGCGGCGTCTTGAAGAGATAGAAAGATTACTCTGATTTCCTTTTTCTTCGATTTTGATTTATTCTGATTGTGAAGACGTTTTTTACGGTTATGTTTACAGTTTGTTTGGATTGAATTAAAAATAGAAATTAATGCAATATCGTACACAAAGAAAAATTAGAAAATAAATTAAAATCAGCAGTATGAAACCTTAAAGTACAACCTCATGTGCTACTCAAATTCACGATGTCATCCCATCTATACAAACAAATGTGCCACTGACTTACACTCTCAGTTAGTTAACCCCATGTGCCACTAACTCACACACACTTATCCATACGACTTATAACCTACTTACGGATGAGCTACTCACTTGGATGTACAGTTTTTAACCTTAATCCGACTAGAAATTTTCTAGAGGTAAATACATATTAACGAACGAAAAATGTGAAGTGGTGGGCGAAACTTTAAAGCCGGTAGAAAAACAGTCAGTAAACATTTCTGAATTAGCAAAAAATAAGTTTCAACAATGACAGTATGACTTTTTGTTATATCTCCACTGGTTGTATCCTAGATAGAGCTAGCTGTTTATATGTAGAACAGTTGAATTTTCCCCCGCTATATGCGGACAGTTTTGTTAGCTTAAAGGAGACTGTTTTACTTATATTGTTGTAATTTGCTTGTTTACATATTTAGTTCATTGTGGCCTCTTTGAGCCTTAACCAAAAGTGGATGGAAATAATGTAGTGGTCCAAATTGTGCTTAGAGTTAGGTTCAGACGAATTGTTTGTGGGTTCCTTTGGGATGCAAGTTATACGTTAAAAAAAATGTAAATATGCTGGAAGATAGTCTTCCAAATAATTAAACAAAATAAAATATATTGGTATACTGAATGGTTGCAGTTAGTAGACGAGCATGCTGTATTATCTTCTACACAGGGCTTTCAGGCGTTGATAAGTTAAAGTTACAGTTATTTACTTTATCCGAAGCGATGAGTAGGTAGAACAAACAAATAGTATGTTCGATACAGCAGTATTTATAAAAATATAAATTTGGAACTTGGTGATAAGACATATTTTCAAAATTCTTTTACTGCCATAACAAATGAATGGGTTTTAAAATGCACAGGAGAATTATTACTCCTAAATTACAAACCTTTGGTGGAGGGGATTATTTAGGGATAAGGATATGTATGTAGTAGGCCTATATTTATTTATGTAAACATATTGTTTTATTTTTTTAAATTTTTTATTTATTTGTACAATGTAATTATTTATTATGATACATGTATATTTAGTAGACTATAATGGTAGCAGATAGATGTTTGTAGATTTGTTTGCCATATGGTTAGGTTTTCATATTCAATCATTTCTGTAATTTGTGTGTGGGGAGGCGGGGGGGCGGTGAGTGCGTCTTGGCAACACGTATGAATTTTAGAATTAATTTCTATAATTCTTAATTTTGTTTAATATATGGAAACATTGTAAATATAATAAATGTGTTAAATATTAAAAATAATTTAACTTGTTACCAACCTTGCTGACCAAAATTACCAGTGCCATTCAATGCTTGCTTGTATAAGACTTTGATCACGTTTGTTTTTAAATATAGCATTATTAATGCATTTATAGAATGTTTACTTGCCTCAGTAATCTTAAGTAGGCCTATGAAAATTTAACAGCTGTTTCTTCATCTGTCATTCATCAACAGAACATTGTAGAGCACGCAATAACATATTATACAAAATACACATTTAAACGTACATGAAACACACTTAACACATGTATAGTACACATGTCACAGTGGGTGACCGTCCACTTTCATTTTTCAATAGTAAGTCAAAATGAAAGAACAATGCCACATACATTCTTATATTAATAATATATATGCAATACTAACAATAACTATTATATATTAATGTGTCTAGTGTTTTTCACGTACGATTAAGTGCGTTGTTTCGAATTCTTATTTTTTATATAATGTTGTATGATTAACTGTTCTACAATGTCCTGAAGATGTCTGACACATACGTGAAACAATCTGTGCAGTGATATTTTTTCTCAGGCTTAAAATTTCTCAGGCAAGTAAACGTTATCCTTATATATAATTCTGTAAGCGAAATTTTAGATTCAAAATTGTGGGAATTTGGTAAATCGGAGGATTATGGGAGAGGTAACAAATTAAATTTATCGATTCAAGGAACGAGGGAAAAATAAAAGTTTTTTCTAAAATTAAAAACTAAGGGGTTTTTGAGGTCCCCGAAAAACGAAAAATTCCCATAAGAAATACATGAGAATTTAAAAACGTCTGCTTTGTTTACATTAAACATTTTTTATTAAATAAATAAGTTAAAAACATAAAACAGCTGTTCCGTAAAATAATATGACAGTTAATGTAAATTATAATTTTAAATAAAATCTGCTACTTATTTACCTATAAAAGATACACGTTGACACACACATAGAAGAGAAACCTTATAAGTATGATTTTTGGAAGGTTGTATGGCTGTTCTATTAACTTTTCATACATTTATACTAATATTATAAAGATTTAAAGTTTGTTTCTTTGTTTGTTTGTTTGTAGGGGGTAATCTCTGGCACTACTGAACCAATTGAAGAAATAGTTTTACTAATACAAAGCTACACTTTCCCTGAGTAACACAGACTATAATTCATTTCGATAAAAACCTTTTTTTATTTCAATATTTGTAAATTTGTAAATAAATATTTGTAAATAAAATAACACATGTATTTACATTTATTACCATAGCAATAAATTGAAAAAAAGAACAGATAATATAGCTGTTTGATCCAATATTTCCATTAACAGCTGATTTCAAAATTTGAAACAATAATTTTTGTATTTCTAGCTTTTAGGTTAGGGTTTTAAAGTGCAGACCTGAGCCTTGCTGGATCTTTTAATCATTATTATAACTGCTGTTATCAAATATAAGAAATAATTTGATTTTAACATTTGTCATTATTTATTATCTTAGTTTTGAGGTTATTTTTAATCGTACAACTTTATTATAAATAAAACATAACATTTGCTTTTAGAAAGTTCCATAGGGGGTTGGCGTGAGGAGCACGTAGGGGTCTCCCCTAGTTTTAATATATTTATGTAATATAGTAGCAATCAATAAGGCTTTACTACAACAAATTGGCCCTTAGTAAATCTAGTTTTTTCTCGTACCATACATTATTTGTTTTTTAAAGAGTTAAAATTATAAATTAATAATAAGGTAGTACAGCAAAATCAACTTATTTAACACAATTACTTTACCTTACCCAAGCATCAGCATCTCTATTATCACAGATTAACTAATAAATTGCATAGTTGAGAGTATATTTAATAAGCTAATTTTCCCTCCATGACAACGTCCTGCATAATATAAAGGCATGCAGCGGTTGTCACGAGAGCGAATGATTAGGAGCAGATTATACCCTTGACCGTTTCACGTACAGGCTTGTTAATAGATAAAGGTAGTAATTTTCACCTTCACAAGCAACACATAATGTGAGGTGTATATAGATCATAATCAGCCTCCACCTGCCTTCCCGCGGCTAAAATGAGGGTCGTGAAGGTAAATTGTGCCGGACTTCAAAAGGGTAAACTTTTATGGCTATAAATCCACTTAATATGTATTGCATCCCATCTGCTCAGTTTAAATTCTTCTCCTAGAAAGGGTACAAACTTTCTAGGTTTTGGATCCAGCAGTATTTTATAACTTATTTTACTTGTTATAAATTTATGATTCGGTTTAGAACTTTGGTAAAGATTTTTTTTAAATACATATTGTAGCTTATCTTCTTATATTTAAAAAAGAAACCAAATAGTCACGAAATCTCAAGGGGGAGAAAAATCCATAAAGACCTGCAATGGGGTAGTTAGGTTTTCTTTGGATGGCAAGAAAAGTGTGCCTATTGCAGGTCCAGCAAAGAAAATCGCGAAAAACATTAGAAAACTAAACAAATTAAGAAACACTATTCCTCCGAAAACCAAAATACCTATGAACTAACGATTCGGTAAATATGTACCTCTTAGGTGTTATTTTCCTAGGGAAATAAGAGATTTAACAGTACTCTACATGGGGAAATTGCAACAATAAATATATATATATTGGGACTACAAGTTGGAAGTGAAAACTTGTTTGACCAGTCTATACTTACAAATCAATATTAATATTAAAGGAGTCAAAAATCAAATCCTAAATATTAATTGTGGCTTAATTAATTTATTGCGTTACAGATATATCATATATGGAATACATTTTGATTATAAATAACCATCATTATTAGTTACATCTCCAATAATAATTTTCTCGTTTACGTTATTTTCTCTCGTGTTATTTGCATTATTTTCTTGAATTATTTCACATATTTTACGATATGTAAAATATCGTTACTATATGTATTGACTTGAGTTTTTGTTTGAGGAAATCGATCTACGTTTGTCTTTTATCTTTTACAAAATTTATATTAAATCCGCCATAATCATTGGAATGTCATGGAAGTATTCTTGAAGCAACGGAGAACTCTGGTATATATTAATAAATACAACCCCCAACACCCTTCTGTGGTATACACTCTATTTTATTGCATCAAGGCAGTGCGGTATTTCAAATACCCAAGCAAAAAGATCCTAATGGGCCGATATAAGTTGTCAATTTAAAGAAACAGATCAAATTTACACATTATTTATCTAAACTAATTCATTATTAAAAGAACCTAGAAATCACAAAATCTTCCGAAACAGGAATTTGATACGTGGTAGCTAAAAAGTTATGTTGGCCTATTCCTTTTCTAATCGTATTTTTCAGGATTATCAAACTAGAATTTGTAAAAAAAAGCTTGTACGGACGAACCGAAAACCTGCATAAGTCTTTTAACAGCATTATCTGCAAATGAATCGCTAAAAACAATTTATTTGTTAAAAGAAACATTAGTTTGCATTCTATTTTATTGTGGAGCGCTTGGTGATGAGTGCAAGTTAAATATTACAGACCCTTTGTGGAGATGCTGGAAGTAACTCCAAAAATTACAAAAAATGCTCTATCCAAAAAATATATAAAATAAAACTTTTTAGCATTTAGTCTTAGCTTTAGCTTTCACTATTAAGTCAAATCATTTAGTCTTAGCACTTGGTTAAAGTGAGGTGAATAACATTTAACTAAGGCTAGTTGTCAAAAGCTGAAAAATTTTAGCCAAAGCTTAAAATCTGCCATATGTTTTAAGTTATAGCTTTTGTTTATTTTTTATTCAATAGACACCTAATAATCCTCTTGAGCTGTCAAGCTGAAATTCTTTGTTCTTGCAAATTAATTAGTCTGTAACGTGCAATACTGATTTATTTTTTGTTGCCTAATCAATCGTTAGTAGTTGTCGAAAAAAAAAAAACTTTTTTAAAAACTCAGTACAAAGTGGTTTTGTTAATTTCTTTCAAAATATGTTAACATTCTTCAAAAATGTATACAATAAGGGTATACAAAATGTATGGTCTCTAAACATACAAGTTTTTTTAATGATACCTAAAGTTATTTTTTTTTTAACCGGGGCAATATGTTCACAATGAGTTACAATCAAGCTTGTATGTTATGAAGATAAAAACTACAAAATAATGATTATTTATTCAAAATAAGCAGTCATAATCTAACAATGTACATGCTGGTTTAATGATTTCGTAATTACAGTAACACTGTTTAACTGTTTAAAACTTGGTTAAAAAAA
>JAGFPH010010567.1:6617-17180 GCA_018207615.1 Philaenus spumarius | reverse complement strand
ACAGGTATTTCGAATTTTAATAATTGAAAATATCTGAGAATTATCACAGACTGACATGGATAAGTTTAAGCGAGGAAATTTTTTATTTTTGGGTTATAAACAAACTTCCAGCGGGAAAGTTGTAGCCAATGAATTGATCTAAACTGTCCAATTCACCGATTTGTGATAAAATGATTACATCATTATGAAATCGCTTTTTAAATGAGCGCGAGGAGGTGCCGCGCCGTGACTCCCAATGTACTGTTGTTTGATACGGGAAAAACGTTTATGTGCATAATATTGTTATTTTAAGGTAATATCTAATCACTTGTCCCCAGGTAACTATGCCAGCTAGAAAAAAGCAAGCATTTTATTTTAACATAAACTAATTATAATTTATAAGTATATATTTGATATTATTGAAGTGGACACAAAAAGTTAAGTTGGAGGTTAACTTTTAAAAAATTATATCATTATTACGTACATTCTAAGAAATAAAATTAGAGATCAATGATGGAAAAAGAAAATCGTAATTACGTAAAAAAAAATAGTTTCATATTTAATTAAAAGAACTACCTTATAATAAAGAATATGCTGTCTTTTAAATAATTTGTTCATTGTTGTCTAATTTGCTGAGTACTTAAATGTTTCTTTCACTAAAGCAACTTTTTAACTTTACAGTTGTTTGATACTGGAATATTTACATCCTTATCTATTACGTTTATGTACATATTTTTATTTTAAGGTAATATAGTAAATCACTTGTCCCCAGGTAATTGTGTGAGCTAGAAAAATATTAAGCATTTTATTTTAACATAAACTAATTATAATTTATAATTAAAATTTGATATTATTGAAGTGGACACAAAAAGTTAAGTTGGAGGTTAACGTTCAAAATATAATATGGGACAAATGATTTACTATATTACCTTAAAATAACAATATGTACATAAACGTAATGGATAGGGATGTAAATATTCCAGTATCAAACAACAGTACACCAGGAGTGGCGGCGCGTCACAGCCTGGCGCTCATTTAAAAAGCGATTTCATAATGATGTAATCATTTTATCACAAATCGGTGAATTGGATAGTTTAGATCAATTCATTGGCTACAACTTTCCCGCTGGAAGTTTGTTTATAATCCAAAAATAAAAAATTTCCTCGCTTAGTAACTTTTCCATGTCAGTCAGTGATAATTCTCAGATATTTTCAATTATTAAAATTCGAAATACCTGTTAAAATAAAAGTTTTTTATACTGTTAGAATCCGTACTCTACGTAGATTAAGAATATGTAAGTTTTATTTTACTGAAGCTTTTCCGTCGAGTTACAACAGCGAGTAAACGATTGCACGCACATTACTGAAGTATTAAAAGCTAATGCGTGTTAGCATGGTGACGTCAGAGTGAAACTGGCGGCACAGTGCCGAGATCAAAGAAACGGTTTAGCCCTTGTTATAGAGCCCTGCATCGTATCAAGTTGTGATTCTTTCATATTATAACAAACACAACAGTGAACATTGAAACATATCAGAAACGCAACTTAACGATTCTAAGAAATCCCGATTTGCTTTTCGCCACTTCGACACTTTCATTCCCCCAACGACACCGTTTCCTGTCTCTGCTTCAATGTTAGCTTAGGTTGGAGTTACTCTTGGATAAAGCGTATCAACCGATAAGTTGACTTGAAATGTCACCTAAATCCTCCAGTCAGTCAACATTGTGGATTACGTGGGACGTGGTCTCTAAGAGGATTACAAGGAGGAACGGTGAACGCATTAGTCCAAATCAGTTGTTTACATCTGGCGGGGAATTCAAGAACTTCCGATAGGCCTAAATATTTCTTTACTGTATATAACTAGATAGGGCTCCCGCCCTGCTCGCTTCGCTAATCCATACTCGCAGCGAAGCTAATGCAAAGAGATTATTGTATACTCTGTGTTTTCACGGAAATGGTGATTGATTGGACAGAGGCACTTGAATCTGGGTAGCGGTGACCTTAATCCTGACGCATGAGCAGTAGGGCCAGAGTTTTTGCGTGAATAGAAGGATTTTTTTATAATAGTTTTTTATACAAATCCTTATATATAATTCTGTACGCGAAACTTTAGATTCAAAATTGTGGGAATTTGGTAGATCGGAGGATGATGGGAGGGGTATCAAATTAAAGGTATCGATTCAAGGAAAGAGGGAAAAATATAAGTTTTTTCTGAAATTAAAAACTAAGGGGTTTTTGGGGTCCCCAAAAAACTAAAAATTCCCTCAAAAAATACATGAGAATTTAAAAACATCTGCTTTGTTTACATTAAACATTTGGTATTAAATAAATAAATTAAAAACATAAAACAGCTGTTCTGTAGTTTACATTAAAACATTTGATATTACATAAATAAATTAAAAACATAAATCAGCTGCTCTGTAAAATAATATGACAGTTAATGTCTATACTAATATTATAAAAAGGTAAAGTTTGTTTTTTTACTTTCTCCACCCTATACGTAGTATATGGAGAAAGTATTGTTTTCGTAAAAATGTTCGAATTTGAATTTTCAGTTGAATTATCTGTTTTGGTGCTCCCAGAACCCCAAAAATTGTTTAGTGCAATTATCTGTGTTGGTGCTCCCTGAACCCAAAAATATTTTGAGTGGAATTTTTTGTTTTGGTGCTTCCTGAACGCAAAAAAGTGTTTTTAGAGTGGTGTCTGTTAGTCTGTCTGTATGTATACACGACCAGAGAGGACACTATTGGTCCGATTTTCATGAAATTTGGTATGTAGGTACTACACCCTAATATCTCCAGGCGTTTTTTTCATTTTTTGGAATTTTTAATTTTTAAGGGTAATTTACCCCTAAAAACCCATAAAAAACGACAAAAATGCAAATTTCTCAAAAACGGCTCTAACGATTTTGATCAAATTTTCAGTATTTATAGTGCTTAAGATGCCAAACAAAATGACACCACCCGCTTTTATCAAAACTTCGGCGTTTTATAATTATGGGGAAATGTTTAAAAATAAACTAGGTGTTGTCAATCTAGCATCGCGGCAGCGGCCGCACGGGGTAGCACCACGGTAGCGAGCACGGCCAGTAATTCAAAGGTCGCGCGATCGAATCCCGCCTGGGACAATAATTTTTTTATACGATTGACGTAGGTAGAATATTATTTTTTTGTTTTGTTCTAAAAAGTAGTAAATAAAATGATTAAAAACAATATTATTTTGACTACAGTAAGTTGGGAGAAAGTTTGTGTCAGTTAACTGATACCGTTTTTTGTTTGTTTGTTTGTATGTAGGGGGTAATCTCTGGCACTACTGAACCGATTGAAAAAATAGTTTTACTAATAAAAAGCTACACTATCCCTGAGTAACATAGGCTATACCGTAACTAATGTCGGTAAAAACCTTTTTTTATTTAAATATTTGTAAATTTAGTCGGAAAAAATTCTTAGGTTAGGCCTAGAATGATAAACCAACACATGCATTTACATTTATTTATTACCATAGCAACCAATTGAATAAAACAACAGAATATAGCTCCAATATTTCCATTAACAGCTAATTTCAAAATTTGAAGCAATTATTTTTGTATTTCTAGCTTTTAGGTTAGGGTTTTAAAGAGTAGATCTGAGCCCTGCTGGTGCTTTAACCATTATTAACTGCTGTTATAAAATATAACAAACAATTTGATTTGAACATTTAACATTACTTACCATCTTAGTTTTGAGGTTATTATTAATCCTACACCTTTATTATAAATAAAACCTAACACAATATGTTTAAAGAAGGTTCCATTGGGGGTTGGCGTGCGGAGCACGCAGTGGTCTCCCCTAGTATATAAACAATTTTGTACAAAATGAGTCCCTGAATTTATAACTTCTTTATTAGCGAATTTCCATAGGAAAAAATGAGCTATTGCAGTAGCCCTTATGGTGAGACCCAAGGTCAGGAGTAGCAAATGGGCACCGATCGTGGTCCCCAGAACACGTTTTGGGGTGTCATTAAAAATGTTATATATATATTATATATGTACATACGTGTTCGCACTCTAGCGGCCGCATTTTAAGTCCGATTGAGTTCAAATTTGGTACACATGTTGGTTGTCTACGTTAGCCAACAAAATCCAACAATCGAAAGCACGTTTTTTGACCGGAAGTAACTATTTTTTTTGCTTTTTCCTACGAGAATGAATTTATTTTCGAGTTTTTTCTACAAATATAAATGTAGGATGTTATTTTACACAATTTGTTTTTTTACGCGACCTTACAGCTCGCTTGGTTTCCCCAAGATCGACCAAAACGTAAAATACCATAAAAGTACCCGGTTCAAACTCGCGAGGCCACTAGGCGCAAACAATTTCTACTAATATATTGCGTACACACAGACAGCTGTTCAACGCCTTCGTGAGTAGACCTATTTCCCAAATTGTTGGTTGAAACCCTAAAACATAGGCATATAAACTTAATTTTGGAAATTTGCTCAACTCACGTCGGCGGTCCAGCTGCGTGGTCCAATTATTTTATTTAAAGTGAGCTACCTTTTTATTACACAAATTGAAAATGGATTTCTAGTTATGATTCGAGGGTAATATTAGTTTTTTATTGTTGCTGTAATATAACACATTTTATTTTTGTATAAAAATCATTGTTTAATCTAAATTATAAGATCGACTTGAAGTTTTTCATGTTTGATATTTTTTTGTTGTTTTAAACGTATTAGGCCTATGTGCGAGATAATATTTATTGCTAAATTTTTGGTAATTTACCAGAAAGCGATTTTACAAGTCCAACTCCTAACTGTTGAACACTATTTCCGAATAAAATTAAACTTTTTCCATAATTTTTCACTCCAGATGAAAAGTAGCCAATTTTTAACTTCCCGCTAAGAAAATTGAAAATTTTCTAAAATCGGGAAGTTATTGGTTTCACCCCGTTTTTCGAAAATCGAGTATTCATCAGATCTCGACGTTTTGAGGTCCTAGGAATCTTCCCTGACCACTCCCGAGAGGGTGTCACCCTGTCTGTATGTATATGTGTGTGTATGTAAGTATGTGACCCGCTTATAACTTTTGAACGGCTTAACCGATTGGATCCTACCAAACGGCGTTGTAAAGAGTTCCATCAAACTTAGATTTCCTGAAAATTTCAACTAATTCGGACCGGTAGGTTCTGAGAAATTTCGAAAAAACTAAGAAATAAAAATTTTTTCAAATCAGGTTTTTTTTTTAATAACTTTTAAACGGCTTTACCGATCAATTCCAAAATCTAATCAGCTTTTAACCTTGAAAAGCGACGTCGATCGCTACCAGTCGGGTCAAAATCGGATAATTCGTTCGTGAGATATCGTGAACGAAAGAAAATAAAAAAAAGTGTTTTTTCTCAATTTCTCCGAAATTTTTCATCAGAAAAATTTTTGTTGTCGATTCTTTCAATGGACTCGAAAAACTGCATCGATTGCCGCAAACCGCATAAAAATCGGTTGATTCATTCGCGAGATATCGTGAACGAAAGAAAATAAAAAAAAGTGTTTTTCCTCAATTTATCCGAAACTTTTCATCTGAAAAATTTTTGTTGTTGATTCTTTCAATGGACTTAAAAAACTCCATCGATTGCCGCAAATCGCATAAAATCGGTTGATTCATTCAAAAGTTATGGCATATCAAAATTTCCAAAAATAGTGTAGTTAGCGGGAAGTTACAGGGATGGTATTAGGGTCAACCGTTTTCCAATTTTTTTTTTTTTTGTTTTAAACGTATTAGGCCTATCTGCGAGATAATATTTATTGCTAAATTTTTGGTAATTTACCAGAAAGCGATTTTACAAGTTCAACTCCTAACTGTTGAACACTATTTCCGAATAAAATTAAACTTTTTCCATAATTATTTACTCCAGATGAAAAGTGGCCTATTTTTTAAGTGTAAACTATAGGCGTACCTCGTCCCGCGGGCGGGAATCGGATTTTACCGTCACCCTCTACTATATACAGTACACAAGTGTATATAGCAGAGTATATAGTTTACTTGGTAATACCTCTGAAATGGACATTGTGCTTCCTCACTTCGTAAGTCGTTTTAAAATAGTTTAATTGGTAATGCCTCTGAAATAGACATTGTGCTTCCTCATTACATAAATTACGTTCGCGTTCAATATTTTCTAAACTTTTGAAGTGTAGATCAGAATTAATATCGTCACGGAAGTTTACACTTCGTGTGGTCTTAAGCACACCTGGATTTTTATCTGGAAAAATGAACAGTCAAGTTTCTTCGAAATCGTCAAAGCGGTCTCTTGACATTATACAACAGCCTAAAACATCAACAGTCTTCACACTTATCCCAAGGTCCTGTGCTGTTATTATTTCTACAACAGCAGGACAAACACCACCGTGTAAGTCTCGTACTGTTATGGTTTCGTTTGAGGTTAACGTGGGTACCTTGGTTGTGACCTTGGTGACGACTCACCTCGCAAATCAATCTTGACGTCTTATCTCTGTGCACTTTACTGTGTAACCAAATACTTGACGTACATAATGTTTGAGTAAGGTTTGTTAAACTTATTATTGGAACCGTTATCAAGCCAACAACACAAATATTAGATAAATTTTCTCTAATTTACAGACTCTTTAGACACTAACTACAAGAAGAGCTTTTTAGTAAACGGTCCGAATGTGTAAGCATTTGCTTTTACTTGTATTGTATGAATTTTTTAAATTTTTTGCTTCCTTTTTGCACAGCATTTTCAAAGGATTTGCTGCACACTTAAATAAAATCACTTCAGCTGTTTTGTGATTACATTTGTTAAATAGTAATAACTTTTTCAAAGTTTTAAAATTTATATATTTTATTTGAACGAATTTCCTTAAAACGCGGGTTGCGTTGGAGTTAAGAAATAGAAAATATAATGCGTAACGAAAAAAAGTGTTATTAATTGGTTGCTATGGCAATGACAAATACAAAATACGAGTAACGAAAAAGCGTTATCAAATCGGTTGCTATGGCAATGAATGTAAATACATTCAAGAAACATGTGTTTTAGTTCATCAATTTAAATTAAGAGACGATCGGTTCCGAGATACAGCGGCATGCATTAGGAACAAACCACACTTAGATTTATTATATAATATTTACATCTATATATATATATATATATATATATATATATATATATATATATAAAATAAAAATCCACTGACTCACTGATCACGATTTCTCAAAAACTACTGAACGGATCGGAACGAAATTTGGTATTTAGCTTCCTCTAGTAGGTGTTCACTAAGAAAGGTTTTCAAAAAATTCGAAATTTTAAAGGGGTTTGGGGGGGTCAAAGTTACTAAATCACGGTTTCTCTTAACTACTGAACGGATTGGAATGCAATTTGGTATGTAGATTCCTCTACAGCTATAGGTGCTCGCTAAGAAAGGTTTTAAAAATATTCGAAAATTTTAGGGGAGGTTTGGGAGGGTCAAATTTACTAAAAAAAAACACCACACGGATTGGAATGAAATTTTGTATGTACCTTCCTCTTGGCCCCTAGGTGCTCGCTAAGAAATGGTTTTAAAAAAAAATCAAAATTTTAGGGGGGTTTGGGGGGGTCAAAGTTACTAAAAAAAACACCGAACAGATTGGAATGAAATTTAGTATGTAGCTTCCTCTAGGGCCCTAGGTGCTCGTTAAGAAAGGGTTTAAACGAATTCGAAATTTTAGGGGAGTTTGGGGGGGTCAAAGTTACTAAAAATCCCCATAAGAAATAAATACATAGTGTAACATATTTATTGATATAATATATTTTTCGTTAATATACATTTAACTTTGATTTGTCTATCCGTGCAAAGCGGGACCAGGCCAGCTAGTAGAATATATACATTATGTATGAAAAAGCCTTTTTCACTGGACCACTTACTGATAAACGAGAAAGAGGTTGTTGGGATAAGACCTGCAGACATACCGCAATGAAGAAGGGCGCCCTGCCTGGCCAATAAAGGTGGTGTTGGCCTGGCCCCTTACTCAAATAGGCAAAGCGTTAATCCAATCCATATAAGTACTGTAATCAAACTATTCTATAGTTTCGCGGCATAAAACACTTCGCTCGCACGAGTTCGTCAGCCAAAAATCCAACAACCGCAGTACGTTTTCTGAACGGAATTAAAATTTTTTCAAGGATTTTCGAACTAGAATGAAACTGTTTTCGGGTTTTACCTAGAATAACAAACGTAGGAGATCGTCCTGAACAGTTTGTTTCTTACACGACCTTATAGAACGTCTGGTCCCCCAAAATCTAATATATTTCGTACAAGCATTCAGCACCTTCCCAAATAGTAAACCAATTTCCCAAATAGTTGGTTGAAACCGTAAAACATGTAAACTTAATTTTGGAAACTCACGCCAGCGCTTCAACTTCGCGATCGGAATTATTTTAATATAGGCTACAGTACATTGATTTTGTACAATTTCCATAAAAATGTCAAGTACGAACATTTCCCCCGCTTTATTCGTTAATTAATTAACATCACTCGTTTTCGCTTTTTATGTACAGCTGATTCAGATTGAAATTTCGATTCAGGATTCGAATTTTAGAAGGATAAATTCTAACCTGTCCCAACACCGAATACATTTAGGTTAGTATTGCTACAACCTGATAACTTTAGGTCTTCCGGATCCTGTTTACACAGACAGGAAGTAGGATTGTGGAAGTAAACTTCCGACAAGGGTGTGCAACAACAGGACGAAAGAGAACACGTCATACAGTCCTCTGCAATATAACTTATCTTTCGTCAATTTTGTACGAGAAGTATGATCTTATCAATACCTTATTTAGTGCGAGCGATTTCAAGGAAAATGGTGCTGTGTACTAAATGTGGTAAAAAGTTTGAAAGACGAACAGATATTATTATACACTTGATGCCTTTTTGCTTAGGGTTCCTTATTAGCGAATTTCCATAGGAAAAATGAGCTATTGCAGTGGCCCTTATGGTGAGACCCAAGGTCGGGAATAGCAAATGAGCACCGATCATGGCCCCCAGAACACGTTTTGGGGTGTCTAGCGGCCGCATTTTAGGTCCGATTTGGTCCACGTGTTGGTTGTCTCTGTCGCTCGGACGAGTTCGTTAACCAAAAAAAATCCAACAACCGGAAGCACATTTTTTTGACCGGAAGGAACTATTTTTTGAGATTTTTCCTACGAGAATGAATGTTTTTAGGGGTTTTCTACAAATATATATCTAGGATGTAATTCTGCACATTTTGTTTT
Organism: Philaenus spumarius; assembly: GCA_018207615.1. Lineage (NCBI taxonomy): Eukaryota > Metazoa > Arthropoda > Insecta > Hemiptera > Aphrophoridae > Philaenus > Philaenus spumarius. The sequence continues at coordinate 7,964 of JAGFPH010010567.1, read as the reverse complement.
CTTACGCGACCTTATAGCTCGCTTAGTTCCCCCAGAATCGATCAAAACGTAAAATACCGTAAAAGTATCCGGTTCAAAGCCACGTGGTGGATTTTACCGTGGGGTTGGCGTGCGAAGCACGCAATGCATTGTGTATTGAAAATACTCCCAATATACGGAATGGCGTGCGAAGCACGCAATGCACTTTGTATTGAAAATACTTTCAATATGCGGAATGGCGTGCGAAGCACGCAATGTTTTGTGTATTGAAAATACTCCCAATATGCGGAATAGCGTGCGAAGCACGCAATGCACTGTGTATTGAAAATTCCCCTACTATGCAGATGGCGTGCGAAGCACGCAACGCACTACGTACTGAAAATTCTCCCAATGTGGAATGGCGTGCGAAGCATTTTTCAGCTATTCAACACCGTCGTAAATAGACCTATTTCCCGAATTGTTTTTTGAAACCCTAAAACATAGGCCTATAAACTCAATTTTGGAAATTTGCTCAACTCACGTCAGCGGTTCAGCTGCGTGGACGAATTATTGATATTTGTAATAGTAAAAGGAGTTTGTGCGTTTTTGGTGTGTTGGGGGGGGGGGTGGTATTATTTTGAAGGTGTAAAATGGTTCTTTGAAGTAATATTTCATAGAAAATGAAATGCTAAGCGTAGACAATGAGGATACTGCTTTTTTGCTTAGCATTTGTAGATACTGCTGTCTTGGTTTAAAATGGTGTACATACTGCCAATGACACCCCTTATACAACGGCTGCAGATACGGCCTTCTTAGTATGTTTTTCGGAATCCTCGACCTCAAAAGCATAGGACTAGCCTACATAAAAAATTAAAAATTGAAAATGTTGTAGTCACTGCCTTTTTCCCTACGAGGGCAGAACATGAGTCACTAAAACATCAAGGCTAATTTTGTCAACAACTGATCATTCATCGGCGATTCCTGCAAATTTAAAAGTCGTGTGCACATGGCGGAAATTAAAAATAATAATCCGTTCGCGCAGCTGAACCGCCGACGTGAGTTCGGCGAATTTTCAAAGCGGAGTTTATGTGTTCTATCGTTTCAACTATTTGGGAAATTGGTCGGCTCAAGAGAGCGCTGAACAACTGCCTCGGTGAACAAAATACATTAGTAGAATTCGTTTCCACCTCGGACCCAGGCCCGGTGTAAGAGTGTATTTTTACCCCCAGGGAATTTTTACCTCCCGGTAAAAATACACTAGTGTAATTTTACCCCCCAGTGCTTATTTGTTAACTAAGACATGTCCGACATGGGGGTAAAAATTTCCTAGTGTATTTTTACCCCCCAGTGCTTATTTGTTAACTAAGACATGTCCGACATGGGGGTAAA
>JAGFPH010010565.1:0-10764 GCA_018207615.1 Philaenus spumarius | reverse complement strand
ACTTTAATATATAAATCAAATATTAAATACAGTGTTCTACCAATATATTAAAAGACAATAAACTTTAATATATAAATCTAGTACCTTACTCTACAGGCAAGCCTGAGTTCAAATGAACCAACTTCCCATTATTCTCAAGCAGAGATATTTCTTAAATAAGAATAAAAACAAACAAAAATTGATTCTACTAAAACTCAAACTTAATAAAAAGCAATTCTTTCCCAATATTCACAAAAATTGTGTCCTGACCTCATTTTGTCACCGTAGCTTCTAACTGTCAGATTGGCTCTCTCGCCTCGATGCCCGCACCTGAGGGTTCACACAAAAAGCCCCGTTTCGAATTATTCCCCTCTATATTTAAGACATCATCCCCACCCAGTTTTACTCATGTGGTTTGGTTGTTGGCCTACTTTAATGTGCAAATGTGCCTTACCAGTACAATTCTACTTCTAATAAAATTATTTAAATATGATTTAGTAAGAACAATACTCATCTCACTCCGCAACAGTATGGAGACTATAGCCAACGTTCTTAAAGTTAATTTTAAAACTGTTCCTTTACAAGACAAAATTTAAATTAAAGAACTAGACCTAACTTAAACCTTACATAACAAGAAAAGATGGGTATATATAATTTTTTTTTAATGTTTTAAAGGGATTAATTAACTTATACAACTTTTAAATGGATTTCTGAATGCGAGTTGGATCTGAGGACAATGGTAAATTAGTGTTATTGACCTCTTTGCGGTTACTAAACCAAGAGGTAAATTTAAAGAAACCGATGCAAAAATGTCTCTAGAATAAAGATGATAAAATTATTTTGTTTAATATAATGGTCTCCCTCATAACGATTCATCTCCCTCTCTCGAACGATTCATCGGCTTAACCGTGAACCTTCCAGGAATTGACTCGCTACTGCTCGCAGAAATAACACACTAAAATTCTATCATCATGCAGAAGGAAAAATGCACTACAGTTAGCAATTGAAGTAATTTTCATACATCTCATATATCACCATGAAGATCATGACTATACTTTTAAGAAAAGAAACGAACAAAGAACAAAATTAATTGTTTTTCAAATTGAGTTTTTAATTGTACTATGTACATCTTTAATATTGTATTTTATTAATGGTTTATTTTTAGTTCATACATTTTATATAAGAAGTGTATACCGTATTGTTGTTCATTCAGTAATAGACTAGGTACTCAATCATAATAGATTAGTGTTATGTTTAAAATCAACAGATTTGTGGCCAAAGTGTTGTAAATTCTAGAGTTTTATTTAAATCGTTTCCACAATCTTTGAGTCTCACAAAAATAAAATTAGCTTTGATTAAAACTTGAGATCTTAAAGAAGTAAGTGTTTTTGTCACATACTTTCTCTTGTCCTTTTCTATCTGATAGATAGAAAAAAATATTTTAGCATGCAGAGCCTATACAAAAATAGCTAAACCATTTTTGTCTGGCCCACCTTAATGTTGTCCGATCATAGAACCGGTTCTGTGGGAGATAATAGGGAGTTAACTGTAATAATTATTTTGAATAGGTCCAATAAAATTGATATTAGTAATTATTAGTTTTAGTATACAATTATAAAGTAGTTCCTAGATTATAAATTAACGTTAATGGCTAGCTTTCATTGCTCTTATTGATAATACTTTTGTAATACCTGTATTTTTTCCAACTTTTTTGGTATGCTCTTAAAAGGAGCTGCTGTTGTCTCTAATGACTCGGTATCATAACAAACAACTCCAGCTGCCTCAGAGTCTGTACAGTCGCTGGAGCCCCAACCATCGAACCTACACTTATCTAAGGAGGATTCTTCCCCAGTACAATAAGTATTGTCCATCCAAAACTTTCCTGAAATCAAAACACTAACATTTAGGCTTATTAGAACTGTGGTCAAATTGTCCACTCTATCGTTTTTTCACAGTAAATAATTTGTTTGCAATCAAACGATTATTTACACCTGGCGTTAATTAAGTATGGAACAACATTAATAAAGCCTATTTCGATGTAGTAAAACAACAATTTGAAATTCTTTGTATTTATTGGTTATCTTTTGACATTATTGTTGATTATGTGCCTTCACTGAAAGACTGCGCACGAAGGTATCACAAAAATCTTTTACGCAAGCCTAAGTCGAGTGATACATAGTTTTAACACAGAGAAAATTCCATAATCTGCATCTCAAAAACAAAAGAATGTACCTGTCAAAAATATCAGCCGGCCAAAATTTTGAAACACTGGTATGTAATTTTTTGGTAATCTGTAGGGGCGTGCAAGCAGTGGCGGCTTGCCCATAAGGGCTCTCGGACGCCGCCCCTCCAAAAGATTTGAAAAAGAAAAAAAATTAAATACCCATTCAATTATAATTATACATCTAATTAACCAAAGTGTTTTTTTCAATCACATACATCGAAAATGTAGGGAAAAAACACGCAAAAATAGCACGAGAAGTTTGTATTTGTAGCCGTGGGGCGCTAGCCAGAACGTCCCAATCCATTACCATGCAGTTATATGAAGAGTGGTAGTGGTGGGGGCTGCTGGTGCTATGACGCGTCTAAGCTTGTGCCTTATGGAAGGCTTGGGACGGCGTCCGAGCAAGTGCAGAGCGACGTATCTAGTGAGTCGGAAAGAAGGATTGACTTCTTCTGCAAGCAATATAACTAAAGGTATAGTATGTAAGTAGAGTATTTCAGATTTACATATGATAAGTATTTCAGAAACATATGGCATAACAAATTTAATACCTAGATTGCCTTAAAAACTCACTAAAATACACAAAATGTTCAAACACCCCGGTGGTGTGTGCCCCCCCAGCATTTTACTCACGAGCCGCCACTGCGTGCAAGATCTTGAAACTCATGACTTGTAAAGAGAAATAACTCAATATCCTCTTGATCTTGTTGTCAAGAACACAATTTAATTAACTCAATTCAAACACAACAACACAGTTGTACGTTTCTCAATTCAGCCATAGATTTCTAGATATATTTTAAAAATATTGAGTTTTATTTTTAGTTTTTTGTAAAGCGTAAAATCATACACTGGAATGAAAAGAAGATAAACAGAAGTTTTCCAAACGACTCGACAGGGAAGTGTTTAGTATATCGCAATATCTTATTAAAGGCTTTCTCCTTTTAATGGCCGGAAAAGAACGGAGCCAAACCTCACGAAAATAAATACTGGCCACTAGACTTATTTCCAAAGGCCAACTGAAAGCGCAAACACAGAGAACGTGAAGATTTAGAAAAGCTTGCCAGTGAAAGTTGTGTCTTTAAGACGACTTGTTGGTTTTCTTGAAGTGGGTTTTTGGTAAATTAACTTTCATAATCGGTTAAACCAAATTTAATCAAGCTGTAGGTTCTCCAAGTTCATTTTTTAATCATCATCAATTCAATTACAAACTCCATCAGTCAATAAAACCAATTACTGTTCCTTCGCCGTCCGCTTGTTAAAAATTAGGAATGTATTGTAATATTATTTAGTTGTCATAATATTTTGATGTAAACATTTATAGTTATATAACTCGCCAAAAGCTAGCTAATTACAGTTTTGATGCCAGTGTGTTTTATTGTCAACTGCATGATCTGCAGACTTCTGAGTTTATTACCCTCTTTGTATAGAATCTGTAAATCACACTTCCAAATGAACACCATAAATAGAACCTAACAAAGCCATCTATTTAACAGTTTATCATGGATTTACTGCACTTGCACTATCACTCCTCAGTCTCCTTTATAAAGTGTGATAGTATATAGACCACTGAAAAATTGCATAACATATTAGTAAAAGTTTCATCTCAATTGTATAAACAGTTTTTGAGTTGAACTGTTTTAAACCGATACAGTATACAGACATTTCCTCTTTATCATAGACAAACTCTAACTATGACAGGAGTTAGAGAATGGTAGGTTATGAAATACCCCCAGGGAAAGGGAGACTTGGAAGAATTGTTTTTTTTTAACTTGAATGAATGGATTTTAAAGCAATATGAAACATCTAAAATCAAGACCGAGAGTTGAACCCGTTTCCGTCATGATGCTTTGCCAACTGAGCTATCCTGATCACTCCAGATATTGATCGATGTTATCTCACTTGTACGGTTTTACTGTGATTATTGAATTAACAGATTGAATACCTCGTGTATACGACATTGAAAACAATCTCAATTCTTATTTTGCAGCTTACAGTGGTGTTATTATTTTTTTTTTTTTTCTGTATACACGAGTTATTCAATGTGTTAATTCAATAATTGCAGTAAAACCGTACAAGTGAGATAACATCGATCAATATCTGGAGCTATCAGGGTAGCTCAGTTGGCAGAGCATCACGACGGAAACGTGAAGGTCCCGGGTTCAACTCTCGGTCTTGGTCTATGTTTTTTCACGTGCAATTTAATTAAATATACCTTGCTGAGGAAGTGTGTAAGCGGAAAAAAAATCCAATAAAAAAAAAGAAGACATCTAAAATCATTTTTTAATTTGGCATGACATTCATAAAAATATTATGCTATGATTTAATGGTTTATTAGATTTTACTTTTTCTTTCTACGTGGACCTTTAAGCCCCCTAATCCCCTCGGTTACATCTTATGCACTTTATTATAAAGTGGGTATGGTTTTACTTACTCTGAGCTTGACCAAAGTGTGAGCTGTGTGTGGCTTTGACAGCCTTCTTATAGCCGAGCTGTTTGCAGACAACAGTAGCTTCTCTCTCATCCCATTCATCGTCACAAATATTACCCCAGCGACCGAGGTGATAAATTTCCACATTACCTGAAAGTATTTGTTTATATCACTAAAATATACATAACATTTATACTAATATTTAAATATAAAATGGGTTTCATGTAATATAAATATGATTTTTTTCAGCAGCGCATATTTTTCATATACAGTAGTTTATACAGTAAATAAGTTGTAGCCCATGTTTATTTGCACTTCAAATTTTACTTCTTTTACGAGTTGATTAAGGTTAGTTCAGATTAGTATATTAGACACAAGCAGATTAAAAAATAACATGATTAGTATGTGTCCTACCTATGCAATGCTGGGGAAGTATTTGTCTAGTTTTCAAAGTATATTGGCGAAGCTTTAATATCATTCATTGTAAAAAATGGAACAGGGCCTTTTGCCGGAAGGTGGCTTGGTGCCAGGAAGAGAACCGAGGTGTGGGGCTGTCAGCAAGAAAACCTTTGCCATGTTGGAAGATTCTTTTGATTAAATTGGGTGTATCAGAGTTACCTGGCCCTGGGTTATCTTCCCAGATGCACTCCTCGTGCTACCAGGCCCGTTTAGTTTGCGGATAGTGGCACGACCAGCAATGGTCAACTGCGAGATAAGTAGGCGAAGCCTAACGAATAAGCAGTCGCGGACAATGAGGCGACTTGGTAGAGTAAATGGGGTAGGGTGAGACGAAAGTGATCCCGACGGTGACTCGTCCAACGTGGCTTGGGTAACCTTGCCGACACGAGTACTGCGAGTGGAGTGTACCTTTCTTCTGGGGGTTTAGCTCCCTGATTGAAGACATACTTCTTTCAGGGGGGGGGGGTCATCTTCCTGGTCGAAGGCTACTGCACCAGCCAGTGACAGGGAAGCCTGCTCTGGGTGGTCGTAGGAGCATACCCCGGCAGAACTAAGCCTCAGGAGTGCTGCCCTTAAAGCTGCCAGGAGGCCTCCCAATCCCATGCTCTATGGGTAACGTGAGGCAGGGTGTGAGGTAGGGCTAGGCGTAAGCGTACCTGATGGTGACTCGTCCAACATGGCAGAGGTATCCCTGCGGACACGAGTACTATGGAGGAAGGAGCCCCACTGGGTATTAACCAGTGCCTTCCACACAATGTGGTAAGATCACTGGGCATTAACCAATGCCTTCCACATGGAGTTGGTCTCGTATGGGCAGTAACCTCGCTGATAGTTAGTAAGGCCTCCTTTTCGCACGAGTGGGTGTTGGTGGTAAGCCCAGTGGGATCACATACACCGCACCTAGCACTTATTGTGTTAATCTCTTACAACTGTATCAGTGTTAAGTTTGAAATTGTATTGGTTTATTTCGACAAAGGGGTTAGTGTTTTTAAGACTAGTGGACCGGGCAATGCTTCGCTATTGCTTGATTTACCTAACCTAAAATTATATTCAGTTTTTGATCCAAATCAGTTGTTGATCAAAATCAGCTGTTGATCAAAATCAGCTGTTTTAAGCTTTTCATACGAACAGCTGTTTTTTGTGCCCCTGATAAAATCAAAAGAAATCTTTCTTCTTCTTCCTTAAGATTGACCTTCCATAAGATTAACATGGCAACTTTGAGGGCCACTGGGGCGAAGCCCTTAACATACATTGAGCTCATTTTAAGGGAAGCACAACTTCAGAGTGAGCTCTGTAAAATGACACCAAAAACATCAAAATCGGTTAAAAACTCTAGGAGGAGTTCTACTCACAAAATAACCCCTAGCAAATTAATTATGTATAGATAATATTTTAGGGATATTGTGTAAAATAAAAGTTACAACTCAGCATATATAATCAACAGGTCATATTAGTAAGAAGTATCAACGAGTCCATTGTGTAAATTCTTTTAATTTGCTTTACGTCTGCGCTTTATGCAAGTTAGATTAATGAAGATGGAGGGAGTAGAGTATAGTTGCACAGGTAGCAGTAACTAGTATCGAATCTACTCAACTCACAGACTTACTGCAGCAGTCTGGACTGACACCTTTAATTATAGCAAGAAACCTATAACGAAAGTAGTCGCTATTAGTGGCATTAATGAACAACGTCCCCAGCGTTTTGAATGGACTAAGTCTTAGAGCCCAAGATGACCAACATAACCTAACATACTTAATCATAACCAACCCTAATCTACTCTACCCAAAACAGTGTGTTCCCCTTTCATTCTAATGTGTGTATTTATTTCTAGGTCATAATAAACAAATGTGAATACCATGGGTAAACGAGCAAGCTCACAACTACCTTTGTTAAACTTCTTTTCGAAGACTAAAGAAACTAATGACGGTACACGGTACACCATTACCTAATCAAATTGTTGATCCTGTAGCTAGCAGCTCTTCATGCAGCAAACGAATAGAAGCAAACCACAAACATTCTACAAATATTAACAAATACCCTGATTTTTTATTTAGATTTTTTCTAGGTAGATTCTTGAAGAAATACCTAACGTAACACATTGTAAATCGTTAAACAAACGGTGGTTACCGGTAAGATTTTCCTAGTAGTGGCTAAAGAACTTTAAAGTTTGAGAGACAATGGCTTCACTGGTTTTCTTGACTTGTCTACAACAAAACTCTGTGTAAAAATTGTGCACTGTTTTACAAAGAAAGACGTGTTAAAGGTGGCTACCTTAAGATGAAATCCCTTGTAAAAGAGCCTTTTAAGAACTGGAAAGATGCATTGGAACTGTTTAAAAGCCACGATACTTACGCGTATCACAGAGAAGCAATGATTTCAGGTACTAGTTTTTTAAACATGTTAAAAGATCCAACACACGTCATCAGAAACATTATCGATTCTACCAGAAAAGACAGGTTCAAGAAAACCGTGAAAGCTGTGTCCTATAATCAAAACCATTAAACTCTGTGGGCGACAAGAGCTTTGTTTAAGAGGATCAAATGACTGTAACACTGAGTGACGATGAAACTGTCATTAACAACGGAAACTTTAGAATTTTATTGAGAATTTTAATGAGAATGTAGTGACAAAAAACTGACATTGCACACAGAGAACATATCTTTAAATGCTACTTATTTTAGCCCGACAATCCAAAATGACCTCATTGAGATATGTAGGGAAATTATTCAGAAACAAATTGTAAACGATGTAATTGTGTTTTCAAATTTAGTTGATGAAACAGCAGATATTACAGGAAATGAACAGTTATCTCTCTGTGTTCGATACACACACAAAGCTGAAGCTTGTTATATTTAAAAAGAGGATTTCTTGGGTTTGGTTCGATTGGAACACACTATATCAAAGCCCACTAAAGAATACCGTTGCGAGGCGGCCAACAGGATGGGCGCGCAGCGTTGCCATATCTACTAGCCTCAAACACTCCTGGCATTTACCGCTCGAGGCTTGATCGAACAGTTTAAAGAATTATAAATGCGTTGAGTCAGCCGCAGTCAGTTAGAAGCGGGGGAAGAACGTGACGTCGCACTGCGGCGATTGGAGCGTTCAAGGTCTCGGTGTATACAAGCCCTTCCCTCAACGGTATTCTTTAGTAGGCTTTGATATAGACGGGTGTTCATGCAAGTCAATTATTGTAAATATAAAATAAACTTAATAATTTGTAAAATTACATTTTTAGGCTAAATTATTGTAAACCTTAATTTAAGTACATACATTGTTAGTTCATAAATCTTATCTAGCTGATGATTGATGGAATTGTGCAAATAGACTGTACAAACAGCGATGATAACCTGTGCAAATAAGGACAGTGAACGGAGGTTTCTTTAAATTGCATTCGGGCAAAAAGTTGTAGTGTAGTTCAGACTCAACGATTGACAAGATTGTGCGCTACCTAAGTTGTACGTTTTTTAAAAGGCTACAAATATTGTACGTTTTGTCGGTCACTTGTTCTATCTAAAAACGTTAATTTGTAATAGACTATGAGTTATTTACCTGCCGTATTTATAAACAGTTTGTTGAACAGTATTAATTGTTAAACTCTATATTATGATTGAAGTAACGAATGAATCAATCAACCAGCCATTACAAGCGTGTATGCCAACGTACGCCATTTTAGATACGAGTGTCTTCTGTATACGTTCCGCTTTACTACAGTGCCATTGGACTGGACACTGTGATACAACACAGATAAGTGACATGGGATCATTTCCCTGTATTATATAACGATATTGTTTTATATTGTATTTCTACATGGACATTATAAAAACTATTTTATTTCATTTGAACAGTATGAACTATATTCTTTCTATTTGGACAGTTTGAGAGCTATTTCTATTTTCATTTGTATTTTATTAAAAGCTATCTTATTTTCATTTTAAATTTATCAAGAAAGAAATATTATTTAAATTACTTTATTAAATACCACGAGACAACTTGTATAATTCTTATATTTAATTGCATGTATACATTTCAAGTTTATAATACATTTACAAAAGTAAACTATACGTCATTGACGTTATGTACACCTTTTTTTCACCTTGCATAGACAACGGGACATAGCCACTACAGCAGCTTCTGCTTTGAAAGTTCTTGGTTTGGACTGTAGAAATATGGTTGACACAGGGCTATGATAGTGCCTCAGTGTTAAAAGGCGTCCAAGCAGTCATAAGAAAAGACTATCCACAAGCTTTGTACATCATTGTTACTCCCAATCTTTGAATCTGGCTTTGTGACAATCTTGTAATTTACAAATTGTAAAAGAGCTGTGCTGGCATTATTAAATCAATCATACATTTTTTAAAGGTTCTCCTAAAAGAATGTTCAAACTCCAACAAAAATTTAATCAATGAACCCTCAATCACAGTGGAAAACCCTAACTTCAATGTCTTAAACCAGATGGATTGAGAACCACAAGATCCTGTTGAAGTTCAAAGACCTTTTCAAACCCGTGTTTGCCATGCTGGAGGAGCTGAGCAATGATTCAGACATGGACACCTAATCAAAAACATCTTCATTTGTGAAATCCATGCTTAATGGGAATTTCTTTTAAACCTTTGTGTTTTGGCAAAAGTTTTTTCCTACACAATCATTTTGTCTAAGGTTTTGCAATCTCCACTTTGTCACTTGAAATCCTCAACCGATCATGTTGAAAATAATATACTTGATTGTTTCAGAAGATGCGGAATATTATTGAAATATGGCAAAAATATTCTAGGTGTGATGTTAATGGGGAGATCAAGGTTATTTCTACCCAGTGCCACCACTTTAAAGTTTAAACAACGGGTCCAGAGAAGAATTTCCGAATTGCATTGGTGATTCCTTTCCTTGAAGACTTATCGGTCACCTGAAATCAAGATTTATGGACCACAAAGAAGTATTTGGAAGTTTGAACTCTTTGTTGCCGTTGATGTGCTGCAAAACTTCTTTAGACATTGAAAGCATTAAGTTGCACCAAAACAAAATTGATTTAGATCTGTTACATGCTGAATTTGATCTTTAAAAATTTATTGGGAGAAAAAGTAAAGGTAACCACCCAACATGAAAGCGCCAAGTTGAAAGTCTTGGAATGTGCAATAAGGAGTTGTACCCTAACATATTTTTTCCTCCCTACCAGTCATGACTTGAACTCCCGACCACATTTTTTCAACTCTAAGAAGGTTAAAGATGTTTTTGAGAAATTCATGTGTACAACAATGATTTAGTGGATTGGCACTGATGTCAGTTCATGGGAACAGTTTAAATAGCTACGGAAAAATGTATAAATGAGTTTGTGTCAATAAAACACAGAACTCTATGTTTTGTTTTGTATTTTTGTGTGTGTAAAAGCATGGTGCAGTTTACATTAGTTCTGTAACAATATTTTGATTTCTAAATACTAACTGTAGCATTTTGTTTCGAAATAAATGTAAGTATGTTCCAAGTGTAACAATCTGTTCTTGGCTTTTTAAAGAATCCTAAGTAGGTTGTTGCTTATAAGGAAGATTATTGAAATCAGAAATGCATAAGAGTGTTGTTAACTAACTAATAGGTAATCCCCCTCCCATTTCTTTTGGATACGGTCTTGCAATCATGTATAGGTATGTTTAAATGCAAGTATTACAGCATCTTAGCATCGAGT